>JABUQX010001227.1:0-5000 GCA_015478945.1 Trachelipus rathkii
ACAAACTCTATGAATCATACCTTAAATTAGGCTTCGTGATTGCTTTTGGTCACTCCAATAATTTTCACCTTTAAGAATTCTGTCTTCTAAAATAAAGCAATTTCTTCAGAGAAAAAAATTTGCATGTTTCTAGTCTCTGACTATCTTAAAATGCCTAAATTAGAAGACCAGTGATAGGAAAGAAGCAGAAAAAGAAAAATTATTCTAATTTATTTTCTTTCATGTCTCTACTACTGTTCAATATTGTTGGGAATACTGTTGGGATCAAATCTATGAATTTTTAAAATAAATCGTCAGTAAGCCAATTATAAATCAGCATTTCAAATATTTTGATTATCGAAGGTAAAATCGATATTGATCTGTGATTTTTCACTTTCTCGCGTGATTTAGATTTATATAAGAGTATATATAACCCTAGCCACCTTCAAGACATCAGGAAACACTCCTCTGGGCTCTTTCCCCCTTAGTATATGACTGCCAGATTTCCTATTCATCGGGTTTTTCCTCTAGGGAAAACCCATTCCCTGTTATGAGGATTATTAAAAAAGCGGAAGATTTTATGAAAATTAAAATGTTGCAAATTTAGTTCGAAAACTCAGAAATTGGGTATATGATATTTGGTTTCTGCATTGGTTTTTCCACATTGTGAAATATAAATAATTTAAATGATATTTGATATAAAATGGATTTTCCAGATTGTGAAATATCCTGTTAATTCAATAATAAAATACATTTAATAATTATTAATAAGGTAATTTAATTTCTTAATATCCTGTTATTGAAATAAATGAATTTTCCAAATTACGCAATCTAACTTTTCAGATGCCCCCCATTTAATTTTAAACTATGTTAAAATTTACTAAAGTATTACGTGAACAAAAATCAAAAATTAAAAATTAAAAATTAATAAATATTATGTGTTATCAATTCATTAGTTGTTTCGGGAAGTGATCTGGATCGTTGCTTCTGGAATGTACCGGATCTCCTTGGTTAATGGCTTGTCATCTAAGCTCTGGAATGTACCGTAACGTGTCGGCTCGAGTCACTTGATGGTTTGGAACGTGACTGAGGACGGAAATATTCTTAAGATCTTCCTTGTCCGTCTATTTTCCAAGCTTTTGGTTTCGAATGTATCTTTCTATCCTCTTTGATTTATCCCAATTGCAATATCTTGTACCTTGAAAAGAAATATCAGCAGCAGTATTGGGTCTCAAAAGGACGGAAAGATTTACATGTGTTATAGAATGTAAGATAGAAACAAGTTGTAAATTATGAAATATTAAAGAAAAGTTTAGTAAAATTTTCAAACATTATGTGTTGTAGAAGTTGTGTTTTACTTTGACTGTTGAATGTTGTAAACAGTGCTTGATTACAGTTTTATTAAGTGTTATTACATGTTAATAGTTGTAAGTTATTAAGGATTAAGCATTATTATTTACCTCAAACTAATTATATTATAACTAAATTGAAATATTAAAATATAAAAATTGAAAAAATAAATAAAAAAAAATTTTCTAAAATAGAATAAAAACATTTAAATAACGTTCTAGGTTAAAATTTTTCTATTTCGTATTAACTACAAATCTAATCATTATCATTGCTCACTGACGTTAAATGACAAAGCATTTTCATGCGGTCGCTGAACGACTGAAAAAAAACTCGAACTAGAATGAGAAAAAAAAAAGATATCCAACACAAACAATTAAAAATATTTAATAGTGGAATTATCACCATCAGTAGTTGCAAGGGACTATGACAAACGATTACTAGAGTTCTGACATGAACAGGAGAACTATTAAAAATTTTAAACTATTCAACTGATTACGTGCAAACTACAAAACTATCTGATTTAAATCAATTAAAAGTTCTCAGATTTAAAAAAATTCGTTACCCCCATGATATAGAATAAAAATCAAATTTAAAAATAAAATAAAGACATAAAAAAATATTAGATAAAAAAAAAAATATAATTAATATTTATAATATGTTTACGCATCAATGACGGTATGTTGATTTTGCACTTATACAATCACAGTTCATCCCATAGGAACTCATATCAATATTAAGATTTCTTAAAATCATCATTAATATCCAGGATAAATTGGATCATTAGTTTATTTCTCTCTTCATTCACTACGAGTATGAAATTGGTAGTATTTACTTATACCATGAAATCTGCTGATTCATTCAATTAACAACAACATTATGTCATCAACTTGTCTGTGCCTACGTGACGAACCAGCAATCATTTTGGACAAGTAGGTTCTCCCATATGAGCATATCAGGGTGTTTAAACCCAAATCCCTTGATCGATACTCATTAACCATTTATTTAATTGTATTTTAACCAACACAAAAGATCAAAAAATGAGAATCGATTCAAAATCGTATGAGTCTCCGCGTAGCTATTGACGTTCATGAAAGGGAATATACCTGCGCCCTTAAACATTTAGTAAATAATTCGTGGAAACAACATTACTCCTCCTTTCCTTAACTGGAATATCCAGTTCGCCCTTGATAGACCTTGCTGTCGCCTTAAACGATCTCCTTTTACTTTCTTTATTATTTTTAAATATATAATATAGGCGCCTTTGACCTGCGTACTCCGAGCTTAATGCTTCGAGGTAGCTCCTATACAAACCACTATACAATTGCAAATGGCACAATATTCTTACTATGTATACATTGCTCCACTTCAAAGTTACAGCGAATGCACAAAGAACCTTTGATACTCTGAAGTACCGTACCTAACATTGACAATTGTCTTGTATTGCCATTTTGGATTGAATAACATCATTAATAAAATTTACAATATTGTTATTAAAATACTTCTTATTATTTACTAAATAGTTAAGATACTTTAACTGACTCTTTGCATTTAAATTTTAATCAACTGAAAAAAATGATGAAAATCAAATTGAAAAATGTACAACTACTATTGTAATTAAAATTTTACTTATGTCCATGCATATGCATAAATAAATAAATAACTAAATAATTAGTTAGTCAGCAGTGTATGTTATGCTGTGTGTACATACAAATAAAAGTTTTAAGAGTACTGTAACTATAGTAACTACCAGCCTCCACCAAGACTAACAATAATGTAATTTCTCTGAAATATCTGAATATAATCTTACTAGTGTGTAACCTACTTTTTCATATCCTTTCCAGTGTGTAACCTACTAGTGTGTTTTCACCCTCACTAGTGTTCGATAAACTCCACTAGTGTGTAAGCCTACTTGCAGAATATTTATGCTAAAAGTGAAAATATCTAAAAGTTACTAGTAAACGTTTTCGTTTCATATTATAACAAAAAAATATTAAAGTTAAAATATATTACAAGTTGTGTTGCTTGGTACAGACTAAAAGCTTATACAACAGATACTCAAGTGTGAAACTGACCTGTATATAGTAAAACAACTAAAAATGAACCCTGATAATATAAAAACAACAAAAATAAAGAATAGTGAGAAATTTACTAACGTAAGCAAAAAAAAGGTGTGATTAATAAATCTAACTGAGTTTGTTTACCTCATAACGTACTACTACTACTACCTCACTACTAAATTACACTATCCAAAATACCTAAAAAAAAAAAAAATAAAAAAATAAATAATACTAACACCTACTATAACGACTTATATACCACGGCAATAATCAATAATAATAATAAAATAATGATAAAATAATAATTTACAACAATAATAATAATAATTAATATTATTGTTATTATTATTATTATTAATATCGTTACTTAAACTAATTTTCACACTAAAAATAATAATAATAATAATAAATAATTAATATAAAATAATAATAATAATAATAATAATAATAAATAATAATAATTAATAATAATAAAATAAATTAACGAACTTATAAAAAGTTTTAGAAGGAAGTATTGAATTATATATGCCTGAATTAAATGATTAAACAAATTTAATTATTATTGCGGAAAAACCTCTGGAATATGATTCATTACTGTATATAATAATATATATATATATATATATATATAAATATATTATATATATATATATAATTATATATATAATATATAATAAATATATATATTAATATATATAATAACGTAAAGAAATGTGGGTACACAATCACATAACATATTTATAAATATATCTATATTATATTATATATAAATATAATAATATATATTATATATTTATATATACTATATATATATATATATATTATAATATATATATATATATATATATATATATATAATATAAAGAGAGGACAACACACACACACACTCGCACACTCACACACACCTACACACAACACACACACGACACACACACAAACACACACAACACACACACATCCACACACACTCACACACACCACAACTACACACACCACACAAACAAGCCAATACGAGAGGACAAGCATTTACCAAACCTCTCTTTTCCATTCCAACTAAAAACTGTCATAAAACCTTTGTTATCGATGAAACTGCGTTGTCTTCTAAATCAGAAAAAAACTCGTGGTTTCATATAGTTCATCCCGCAGTAGAACAAAACAACTATCGAGATACCTTTAAAAATTTTCTTGATAAAAATGCAACAATCTTTCTGGTTCCTCTACATCACACTCTTCTGACAACTCTAACTATGTTTCTTCCTCCCTCCCTCCCCCCTCCCTTCCAACACCCTCCTTCCTCTTGTATCACGACGGTTAATAATGACTGTTTTAACTGCTGTTAATCTAAACTATTTGCTTATATATTTTTCCTCTAGAACGACCTAGGCGCTATTCATAATACTCCACTACTCAACCTCCCTCAACTCATTAAAGCTTCATATTGTACTCTTCTGAGATTATCAAGAAGGCGGAAGTTCCCCTCAGTGGTCCTCAAACTGGTTGTGTCAGAGGCTTGCACTGCACCCCGGTCATCAACCTTCAACCTTACCCTTCCTGGTTGAAGGCGTGCACGGTGCATTTCAACCAGACTTGTGCTGAAGTGATGACACGGGCATT
>JABUQX010001227.1:12500-24309 GCA_015478945.1 Trachelipus rathkii
ATCCCCCTAAAACTCCTAATTTCCCAAGAGTACACAGGCATAATAATATTCCCTTGTATACTAATCATAATACACGGTATACTGATCAAGCTGCTACAAAATTGCAGTATCAATTAAAGTTAATAAATGACATAACTAGTCTTTTGAATCATCTAGCTGTAAGCTTGAAAGAAACCCAAATTAGTAATTTTGAATCTGAATATCCTTCCCATAATAATTGGAACGGTAGGAATAAAAACTATTCCTCTAGATACCAACGTCACTCTTCTCCTAAGGCAGATAATAGTAGATACTATTATGGGAAGAAGTTTAATGAATGGAAAAATTTACAATCGTTGAATGGTGATTCAACTTCTGGTTGCTACAGATCTGATTATACATATGCCCCACGTATGAACGTTGATCGGTATGACATAGTATGTGATTACTGCAACAAGGTGGGCCATAGTATAAATGAATGCTACAAATACCTCGGTATTTGTAGTTATTGTAAAACAGGTGGTCATAAAATATTTGAATGCAGAGTACGTCCGACTCCTTTGTTTTCCCCTCAAAATAGTCGTAGTCCTAGTATAGTTTGTTTGTTTTGTAAGAAATCGCATCCTGGAGTGAATTGCTTAGATAATGTTCCGAAGAAGAATGTGATAAATGATACTTATACTTCTAGTAATAGTTCCCGTTCACTGCCTCCTCGTCTTCCTCAAAAAACTGTGAAATCTTGTGAATGGTGTGATCTAACCCATTTGGAAGGTAAATGTTTGGGTATTGTTGGAAAGTCTTGTCGACCAAAAAATTCAGTTAACACTCAGTCTCCCCTGGTAATGCTTAAACCAGTGGAAAACCCCAAACTGTTTCCATATATGGAGACAAATAACTCCATTGAAGAAATTATTAACCCTGCTTCCCCAGAAGTAAAGAAAATTTTGGAAAAACCTAGACCAAATGAATTACCAGTTCCAACTGTTCTCAGTGTAAAGGAGTCAAAAGAATTAACTAGTAGTACTGAAAGTCTGTGTCGTTTGAATGCTGTTAATAGTAGTGTTCAAGGTACAAATGAAGTTGTTAAAAATTATGAAAGCTATTGTGTTCTAAATGCTTCTGAGCCTATTGTGAAAGATATAAATGATTTAATTGCTGATGATGAAAGTCAGTACCCCCCTAGTGATTATACCTTGTTTGACAGAAATACATCTACAGAAGATAAATTTCCTTTGTCCCCATTGTTGAACAAAGAAAGTAATTCCTCAGTGGAAAATAGTGTGGACTTCAATACTGAAGAAAAAACTATTCACAATTCAGTCACCATACCAACATCTGAAAATAGATTACGTACAGTACAAATAAATTTAAATAAAAATAGAACTGACTCGTTTACCTTTCCCGTCGCTATTAGACCCAATAGTAAAAATTTCTATGGGTGCTATATTGACAGTGGAGCAGGAGTAAGTTTGATCAGTAGCGAGTTCGTTGCTACCTGTATAAAAGATTTAGAATTACGTTCAACCTTTTCCCTTGGGATTAAAGAAATTAGTGGCTTACACCGTAATTACAGTGTTCCTGTCACACATTATATCGAAATGAAACTGTATTTTCCCAAAACTAAGTTTGTTACAAAACATATAAATTTCTTAGTTCTGCCTTCTGCTTTTTTACCTGAATTGATGGTGTTAGGGACGGGTGATCTCGGAAATAATGAGCTGTTACCTGACATAAATCAGACAGAATTATTACATACAGTGGACTCAAAAATAGAAGTAATATCTATTGATCCAATAGATTTGCCTTCCCTGTCTATTCCATTTCAATATAGAGATCTCAGTTCCTTTGCTTGGTCCCCTTGTAAAATATAATGAAGAGAATCTTTGAGGTGATTATAAAAATTTTATCACCAAACATATAATGTCCACCCCCCTTGAGTATGTCCGAAGACTGAGGCGGGCTAGTCATAGTTTATATCTGCATAAACCTGAAGGTAAATAGTTACATTAGTTGTTAGGTAGGTACACATGTGGAACTGGTAAATCCTATATTATACTTTTTCTTTTCTTTTTCCCTAATAAATTGCGTCACATACTCAATTTCGCGGTAAGCTGTATTGCACTGAAAGGTAAATACTTACGTCGGTTCGTTCAAGAGACAATAGCTAAAATTGTGTCACTGAATATAATCCTAAATATACGTATTTGATTTCATATTGATCATCCTGTATTGATCCTGAAACAAACAAAAAAGTCTAAACTGAATTTTTATTTAATCAAATTGGGATGTGAAATGAAATGGGGAAAATTATATAAAATGGTTATGCAAATGCTATTAATATTTTAGTGTTAGGTCTTTTATAATGATCATGTTCTAATCTTGTTATTTATTCTACTACAGCAGGTACTGAAAAAACAATCTTTTGCACACATACCCATTTTTCTTATTATTACTAATCCTAACCGGCATGTTGTTAATGGTTGGAGTCTTAGTACTTCTCGGTTATGGCATCAAGGAAAATATAATGTGAAATATATTTGTATAGTAGTTGCCTTTATTATTTGTGTATTATGGATCTCAGTGTGATCTTATGACAATATTTTGTTCCCATGACTTTTGATATAATTTATTTATGAAAATCTTTGTTTAAAGGTATAGATAATGATAAAGCAAATATTTATATCGCCTCTGTGCTGAGGTTTACAAAAAGTTCAAATAAAATCTTTTGTATTAAGATAGTCATTCTGCTTGACTATAGTTTTCCAATGTTACATTGTATAAGAAAGTTTGTATATTATATCTTTATAATTTTTACACATTAATATTACGGTCAAGATATTGTGTGTTTCCAACCTCATCCCTTCAACAAGTAGTTCCGCCATATTTGACTGAAAAAAGGGGGGGACTTAAATTTAGTGGGGGAGGGTGTTAGGGAGCTCATTTTTAAGACACAAATATGGTGTC
Organism: Trachelipus rathkii; assembly: GCA_015478945.1. NCBI lineage: Eukaryota > Metazoa > Arthropoda > Malacostraca > Isopoda > Trachelipodidae > Trachelipus > Trachelipus rathkii. The sequence continues at coordinate 15,444 of JABUQX010001227.1, forward strand.
ACATCTCATTTAAGACACACATATGGTGTCACATTATTTAAGACACAAATATGGTGTCACCTTTTCTAAGACACAAATATGGTGTCACATCATTTAAGTTTTGTTATTTTATTTATTTATATGTTATATTATCAAACGATCTTCATTTATACTGTATATATTACATTTTTAAAATAAATAACTGTTGCTACTTAACTTTTATATGCTCCAGCCATAGAAAAGTTTTCTTATTAATTATATGATGTTTGATTAATGATTCTGATGCTGCAAGAAGACATAACTTTTTGTACTATCACTTACTCAACATATAATCAACGTCTAAATCGTCGTCGTAGCAGTAGTAACGCTGGAAATTAAGAATTCATTGTAAAATCAAAGAGAAAAGAAGATCAGGGCAAGGTTAGTCTGAAACTTTGTTCTACCAAAGAATCTGTTAGGGTAAAAACTGTAAAGCATCTGAAAGAAATAGTATTAAATTAACCTTAATAATACTTACTTAAATAATATTCAATAACTTAAATTAAAGGATAAAAAGTTTATAATATTTATATTTGACAGCTGTGTTAATGGTAGTCCTAAATCAAGGGAACTTACGCAAACAAAACGAAACCCCTTCCCACGGAATTCTAATCGGACAGGGTAAGATTTATTTAATTATATTTTATAAAATCAAATAAATAATTAAATGTTAGAATTAAATATATGCTGTCATTTAGGTTTCGTTCTTAGGTTTCGTTCTTAGATTCGTTTTGCCTTGAAGTCAACGATATCTGTCTAGATACATCGAGTGGATTTTCGTTCTTAGGTTTCATTCTTAGTCTTGTTTTGCATTGAAGTATTGAAGACAACGATATCTTTCAAGATAAATCGGGCGGATTTTCAATTGTTAGGCTTAATTCATGCTGAAATCAAATCGAACTCGCCCCTATAAATCTGACAAGAATCCAATATTAATGTCTTCTTCATACCGCCATTCAACCTTCATTATCAAGTTTAAACGTTGGGTTATAAGACACGCCCCAATAAACGTCAGAAACACATCTAGTCAGAAAGTTGAAGATAAGTATGATACTCAGTAAATACTGTTGAAAAATCAATCGTACCTGAAATAAAAATATACCAAAGCTTTCTTTATAAAATATTGTAAATGAAATAAAAATAAAATATAAGATCACCCTGTGAGTGATCCAATAATATTTTAGAACTTTAGAAATAAAAGAATTGAAATCACTCTGAACGTGATTTCACTTACCTTTAAATTGTTGTAATTGTAGTTTATTTAAATCACTCTGGACGTGATTTCACTTACCATTAAATTGTTTATATAAATCACTCTGAATGTGATTTCACTTACCATTAATTGTAGTTTATATAAATCACTCTGAACGTGATTTCCCTTACTATTAAATTGTAGAAAGTGTAGTTTGTATCTTCGTTCCAAATAGAGAAATCTTATATGTAAAAACTGATCATTAAGCTTATTATGTTAGTTTTCTTTAGATCATACTGGAAGTGGTCTTTCTTAGTCATTTTATAGTTTTGTGCAAAGTTATACTGTAATTTTTTAAATACAATCACACTGTACGTGATTCTTATTATTCCTAATTCACTTTCTCAGAGGAGACGGTTGTAATAGTTATAGTTTTCCCATTAAACACTATTTTACACAATCTTTCCTTCTCCTACTTTAACTACTTTAAATAAACGATGAACCAAAAGCACTCCTATAAAGCAATGCAAGTGAGCAAGAATAATGTGGGTCTACGCGGACATTGAGACCCCGGCTAAGGAATAGGAAGAAGGTGACTCCGAAGTAAGTCATTCTGGAATCTACCGCAGCTCACATACAAGTTAAGATACACCAGGTGACTATTAGTTTTTTTTTTTGCATCTTTTGAGGTTAGCTTAGTTTTCATCCAATAGTTATTTTTTTTCTATTTCTTATTCTCGTCCATTATTCAAGCAATACAAAGGAGGGTTAATTGGCAATTCGGAAACGTTAGATTCGCAACAAATTCCTCAATATCATTATTCAAGATATCTCAGTGCTAACCCCCGTTACATATATATATATTATATTATTATATATATATATATATATATATATATATATATATTATATATATATATATATAAATATCTCTACTATATACTCTATACATAATATATATATATATATATATATATATATATATATATATATATATATATATATATATATATATATATATATATATATATATATATATATTTCTATATATATATAATATATACAGTAGGTTAATATATATATTATATATATATATATATAATATATAATATTTACTATATATACTATATATATATATATATATATATACATATATATATATATATACTGTATATATATATATATATATAACGTATATAATACCCATTTGCTTTATGGTATGTATGACATTCCAGTGCCAAATGGTTCGCCTTTCTTATCTGCGTTCGTATCAAAGCTCATCCTCCAGACAATATCTTAGAAGCAACACCTTTTATCCACATATCATATACGCATACTTATATCCACACCCCTCTTCTAGACAACATCCTGCAGACATCCTTATCCCTTATATCCCTGTGTGGGGGGAGAAAAAAATTGCCTACATCGTATGTCCTGTGTGTCGTAGAAGGCGACTAAGGGATGGGGGTAGTTTGGCTGCGCACTACCACTTATCTTTTGCCAGAAATGCTAATGCAGGCCTCGAGAAGCGTCGTGATCGCCGTAAACTGCCTTCTATTTTTTGGACGAAATTTATGAATCGTATGGGTATATGAAATGGCAGAGGAATAAATGTTGAGGAGAGAGGTGATGGATGTATTTAGAAAGGGCAAATTTGGTTTGCTCGCTGTGACTGAACAAAGATGAAAGGAAACGGGTGGAGAATGAGTGGTGTGGTGTGAAATGTGTTTGTGTTGGTGTGGAAAAGGAAATGAAAGTGGGGATAGAAGGATTTGCAATCTGATGAGTGACTTGTGGTAGAGAGCTATTTTAGATTTTGTGTGTGTGAGTACTAGAATTCTAAAGGTTAAATTTAAGTTTGAAAAGGTCACAAATTTGTGTGGTTGCGACATAATGGTCCAATCTGAAGGGTAATGTTGGGAGAGAGTGCGATTTTCCTGGATAATCCTGAATGATGTTTTTGGATGGGGTGAGTAGGAGATTCGAGTTCATTTGCGCACATATCTGCCCTACCCAAGGAGTATTATCTGTTTTTAAACAGTTTGTCACACCATTCCACGGGCACAGACCCTATTCAAGGAGGGGGTATAGTACACTCAATAAGTTCACCCTCAAGCTGAAAATTTACGCATTATGAACACAGACCAGGCTTTAAAGGAGAAGATTAAATTCAGCAGGAATACAGAAGATGAACGAGAATTCCACAGAACAGAGATGGTGGGAAAGAAGGAATCACCACAAGGAACTAGCCTGGAGTTACCAATGTCAACACAAACTCGTGCGCAGATAAAGCACCCCTTGTACTACGAGGGGATGGTAAAGGTGGTGGTACTCGAGTGATAAATTCCCTGCGAGCACCTGCCACTGGGTATCTATAGGATAAGATAAGCATCAACATCGCGCCGCAAAGATAATAGAGGGTCAAGTGAACTGGAGAGTACAGAACAGTTTATAAGCCTTTTGGCTTTGACTCGACCCTGTCCAAAAGCCGGGTGAAACCAGAACACCCCCCCCAGATATGAGAGCAGTACTCCATACATGGGCGGATGAGACCCTTGTATAGCTGGAGCAACTGAAAAGAGGAAAGAAAGTCTCGCAGTCTAAACAGAACTTCCAGTTTCTTTGAGGCCGCCCTAGCAACCGTTGTGACGAGAGGTTTCCAAGACAATTTTTTTTGTTTATGTTAAGGCCAAGGATGTTTATATTGTCAACAGGAGAAACGAGAGAACCGTCGAAAGAGATAGGAAAGTTAGAAGGTGTTTTGGAGAAGGAGATTTGTAGAAGTTGTGCTTTTAAAGAATTGAATTTCACAAGGTTGAGACCACCCCATCCGGAAATTCTATCCAGATCAGCGAGAATAGAATCGGAAAGATTAAGACGAGAGGCAATTCTAGAAGTAAAAGAGGGAGCAGAATTGATATGAGTTGAAGAATGAAGGGTCGAGTCATTGGCATATGAGTGAATAGAGTTAGAGGTGCAGGTGAGAAGATCATTAATGAAAAGTAGGAATAAAGAAGAAGAAGTCGCCCCATCAACAACATCCGATATTGAGCGATTTGAAAGAAAGATAGACATAAGTAAGCAAAGAGAAGGAGGAAACCCAAAGGAGGAGAGCTTGGAGAGCAGTGACACGTGCCATACTCGGTCAAATGCTTTGGGTATGTCAAGCGCCACCACGCAAGTCTGACCGTAGTTCCTAAGAGCGAAAAACCATAAATCAGTTAGATAGGAAAGTATATCGCCAGTAGACTCCAGCGCCGAAGCCGTACTGGCGATCGGAATGAGTTTCGCAGATGGTCTAAGAAGTGAGAGTTGAGAAGGGTTTCAAAGATTTTAGATAGAATAGAAGTGAGGTCTATAGGGTGATAGTTAGAAAGGATCAGTGTGGCTTCCCTTTTTATCGAATAGGTTGGACATGTTTCGAGTTTCCAACACTGAGGGAAAGTGCTAGTATTGAGACATAGAGAGTATAGTTGAATGAGGGGCAGGGATAGCACGGAAGCACACTTCCTCAAAGCTCGGGGAGGAATGCCATCCGGGCCACCCGCCTTCCTAACGTTCATAGATTTCAGGGGTCCATGCACCTGATCAAATGTAATCACAGGCAAAGGCATAGGACACCTGAGAGGAGAAGGAGTAGGAAGAGGAATGCCAGAATCGTCCAGGGTTGGGTTAGAGGAAAATAGAAGTCCGAAGAGATTGGCTTTTTCAAGTTTTAGAAACAACTTAGCAACAGAACCATCAGATCGAATAAGAGGAGGAAAGGCAGATATATAGATGTTTCTAGAGGTTGTTATTGGCAAGAAACCAGAAAGATTTGTCAGCAGGAGAACCAAGGAGGTTAGCGCACTTTCGCTTGATGAAAGTCCGCTTTGCTCGTCGAAGAGTATCTCTGCAACGATTTCTAGCTGAAGTGAAAATTAGCGAGAGGATAGGAGAACGAGAATTTTTCCACTCCGATAGCGCACTGTCTCTAGCTGAATGGCCAGAGAACAAGGCACGATCGAACCATGATTATGAGGATAAGATAAGATTTAGTTTTAGAAATGAATGAATGAGGAAAGAAAAGTTTAGCTGAAGAAGGATGAACCTGCTCATCCCATCAACGATTACAGCTCCCTCCTTATCTTTAAATCTTTATACATCCATCAGTATTTCTTACTGAGGTAGCCAATTTGCTATCATCTGCAACTTGGAAACCCTTACATTTAGTCCCTGGTCTATATATTTTTATTAAATATATATGAGGAACAGCCATTTGACCTAAGAAATAGTTTACGGACCACAAACATGTCTCCTCATTTCATTAATAAATTACTTTTCATTTTCCACTTTAATTATTATTATTATTATTATTATGAAAGACTTAAGGAATCAAAATTTTGATCGTTTGCTTAAAAAATTTCCGGGGGGGTTGAACCCCCTGACCCCCTGTCTATAGCCTTGTATATATATATAATATATATTATATATATATGTATATTATATATATATATATATATGATATAAATATATATTATATATATAAAAATATGTTTTAATTTTTGGGTTTTTTTTTTCTTCTTTCTTTCTTTAGCTACCTCTTTTTCCCAAGACTGGGAGTAAGGTGCGCTTACAAGCCGGAAAAGAAAAGTAGTTAGGGAGAATATGACAAATGGTCGAAAAGAAAGACCCAGCCACGCGCCCGCCTCTGTAACCATTAATTAGTGAGAAGCTCGTCAGCAGACAGAAAAGTCCACCTAGAGCTTCAATGGGACCGCACGGACCTCACTATGGAAATCGTCAATGTAAGGGTTCATCCTTGGCCCAGGTGGCCACAACCATGCCCCCATACAAAACCCCGCCATTCTCTCCTATCATGCACCTTTATTCTCGCCTCTGCCAAACTCACATTTCTCTCCTTCAGACATTCGTTCACCGACTCAATCCACTTTCTCTTCGGTCTCCCAGCCGGTCGGTTCCCAACACACACTCGCACTATACATCCGCTTAACCAAACCGCCTATCATTCATCCTTTCCACATGACCTAAACCATCTCAACATACTTTAATTTATTCTCTCATTTACCCCTGTTCTTTCACACACCACACAGCTCTCTAATAAGTTCATTCCTCAGCTTTTATTAATTCTTCTCACACCTAGCACTCCCCCTAAGATTGTCCATCTGCAGACCCATCTATTTTAGATCTATACTTCTTCTTCCAGACCATAGTCTCACTACTATACAATAACACAGGTAACAACATACCCTCATGTAAGACCCTAGCACACTCAAGACTTAGTCCCTTTGCATTCACCAACGATTTAATTGCACCAGCCACCTTCCTGCCATTCACAACTTTCCTACTACACTCTGCATCGTCCGTTCCCTTCTCATCCATCATATACTTATAAATATTTGAAACTCAGACACTTGTTCCTTCGCTGCCCACCCTCTAACATAACTTCACACTGAGGAGTGTCTCACTCACAACCATATAACCTTACTCTTATCCACGTTTACTTTTTTCAAGCCCCTCCTTTTACACACCCTGCCAAATCTCTCTACCAATCCTCTCAAACTCTCTTCAGATTCGCCACACAGAACCAAATCATCCGCATACAATAGGTAGGGCACCCTCCACTCATCTCCATTCTCCACCATTCTAACACCATTTGCTGCCATCCCCACCTCGAATTCTTTCATAACCCCATCCATATACAAATTGAATAACCAAGGAGACATAACACAACCCTGTCTTACTCCGCTATTAATCCTAAAACAATCACCATTGACACCATTTATTCTTACACACGCTTCACTATCGTCATACATACTTTTGATATTCCATTCAGAAAGCCTACCACCAACACCAACACCATATTAACAGCTGCCACTAACCTTCCCTATTAACTCTATCATACGCCTGTTGCAAATCCATAAAACCTAAATTCAATTTATTCTTCTTCTCCCTCATTTTCTCAATCATTTGTTTCAATGTAAAGATTTGATCCACACATCCTCTACCACTCCTAAACGCACCTTGTTCTTCACCAATCCGTCCTTCAGCCACTCGGCGCAACTCTTTCGACCAAAATACGCAGCATATACCTTCCTACAACACTCAATAAACTAATCCCCTATTTTATATATTATTATATATATATATATATATATATATATATATAATATATATATATATATATATATATATATATATATATATATATATATATATATATATATATATATATATATATATATATATATATATGGGCGTCGCCAGCTTCCAAGCTAGGGGGGGCAGCTTAAAATTTTATAGAGCTTTATATATATATATATATATATATATATATTTCAATATATATATTATATATATATATATTTATATATAATATATATAATATATATATATATATATATATATATATATATTATATATTATTAATAATAAATAATATATTTCTTTCTTTTCTTCCTTCTTTCTTCACCTTCCTCTTTGCCCCAAGATTGGGGGTAAGGTGCTGTACAAGCATCGGAAAAGAAAAGCAGTAGGAGAACATGACAAACGTCGAAAAGAAAGCCCAGCCTTACCTGCCCCCTCTGTACCATTAATTAGTGAGAGCTCGTCACAGAGCAGAAAATCCACCTAGAGCATCAATGGGACGGCGACGGACCCTCACTATGGTAAATCGTCACACCATGTAAGGGTTCATTCCCCTGGCCAGGTGGGCCCAACCATGCCGTCGCCATACAAACCGCGCGCCATTCTCTCCTCTATCATGCACTCTTTTTATTCTCGCCTCTGCCCAACTCACATTTCTGTCCTTCAGAACATTCGTTCACCGACTCGATCCACTTCCTCTTCAGTGCTCCCAGCCGGTGTCGGTTCCCAACACACGCTCCACTATACATCCGCTTAAAACAATCGACTTTCATTCATCCTTTCCACATGACCAAACCATCCTCAACATAACTTTCATTTATTCTCTCATTTACCCCTTTCTTTCACACCACACAACTCTCTATACGTTCATTCCTCATTTTATCAATTCTTTTCAACCCAGCTAGCATGCCCCTAAGATTGTCATCTGAACAGCATTGAACTTTTAGATCTATACTTCTTATTCAGACCATAGTCTCACTACATACAATAACACAGGTAACAACATACCCTCTGTAAGACTCTAAAGCGCACTCAGACTTAGTCGCCTTTCATTCACCAATCGATTTAAATTGGCAGCCAGCCCACTTCCTGCCATTCACTAACTTCCTACTACACTCTGCATCCATCCGTTCCCTTCTCTTCTCATCCAACACATACCCTATATTTAAACTCAGACATTGCTCCCGCTGCTCATCATCTAACATAACTTCACACTGAGGACTGGCCTCACTCACAACCATAACCTTACTCTATCTACGTTTACTTTCCAGACCCTCCTTTTACATACCGCTGCCAAATCTCTCCACCAATCCTCTCAAACTCTCTTTCAGACTCGCCACACAGAACCAAAATCTTCCGCATACAATAGGTAGGGCACCTCCACTCACTTCCATTCCCATCATTCTAACACCCCATTTGCTGCCATCCCCACCTCGAATTCTTTCATAACCCCATCCATATACACATTGAATAACAATGGCGAACATACAACAACCGCTGTCTCCACTC
>JABUQX010001228.1:5000-25000 GCA_015478945.1 Trachelipus rathkii
CCCATACGTTGTGCAGTGCCTGTCGCAGGTCTGGGAGGGCCGTGGAGGGGGTTGCAGCTGTCGGATTCGACGTTTCAGGATATCCCACAAATGATCGATTGGATTGAGGGTCCGAACTATATGCTGGCCACTCCAACGCCGTAATTTGAATTCGTCCTAAAAGTCAGTCGTCACACATTTGGGGCCTTTGTGTGGGTCTTGCAATTGTTATGCAGTAAGCATTGAAAGATTCACCGACTGTAGGGGGCATAGGGACACGACCATGGGTTCCGAGGTGTTCTTTGAATATACCTTACGGCTGTAAGATGCCTCCATTGAGAGATGCAACTCGTAAGGCCCGGATAAGAGATGCCTCCTCAGATCAACCGACCACCTCCAAACGGGCAACTTGCAAAACCATTTACATTTGCTCGAACTCTCCATCGGTCGTTGTATATTCTCAGCACGTCTGGTCCGAGCCGTTACAGACACTCCGTCGAATCGTCCGTAAAAGGCACCTTGCCCAATCGTCGAGCCGTCCAATGGATTTGTTTTCGCGGGAAATGCAGTCGCTTCCTCGATTGTGCCGTGCGGTGTGCGGTTTCGAGCCTATGGCAGGCCTCCGGGGCCGGTAATTATATTCCGCAAGGCGTCGACGCACTGTATTGTCACTCACCCTGGTGCCGTGTACCTCCGACAGCTGTATCTGCAGATGTCGTGCCGTTGTGTGGCGCTCTCGTAATGCACGCAGAACGTTTAAATCGGTCTTCCACGGGTGTCGTAGCCCTGGGCCTACCTTGTCCTCGCCGGCGATCATGTGTCAGGGTTTCCTGGTACCGTTGGACCACCCGTGCAATCGTTGTGTGCGCTATATCGAACCATCGACCAAGTGACCGGTATACCCTTATCCTTCGGCGTGGAGGGTTGTTATCTATGCACTCACTGACTATTGACAGTTGACGCACTTATTTCCTCTCCATGTTTATCGGAGTCGCTTCGTACGTGAATGATCCCTCGCTCGATTATAACCCCGACATAACCTACCCCCACCTCTCCCAGGTCTAGTTACGTGGTTTATGTTTTCCTAAATTTATCGCGGTGACGGCTCCAATACTGCAGCGAATTCTCTGCGGGGTGGTTACATAGTCACACTGTTGCTGTAGTCTGTGTTTGTGTAGGGTTTCAATGGGCTAGGGGCCTTCCCGTTCCTGCGAGTAACATTTGCCTAGTGGTGCGTTTTTTTTGGATGGGTAGTATATATATATATAGTATATATATATATATATATATATATATTATATTGTATCAATTTTTATTTAAAAGATATATATATATATATATATATATATATATATATATATATATTATATAATATTATATATATATAATATAATATATATATATATGCGAAGGCCAAATTTTTCCTTCATTATAGCTCTGTATACCTGCTATATACACCTGTAAACATTACTCAAAGGGATTCCTGTATACCAAGCTTTAACTGTTATTTTTGTTGTGTAAGGAATTTCTAACGGTTGTATTTTGTATTAAACTCTTTCAAATTGGTGGGTATTAAAAAAAAGGGGGGTGACGCTCATGGAAGGCAGTGCCAAAACGAAGTTGGTAGTGGGAGAGGAAATCAGTGTTAGATTCCCAAGGACAGAAGAGGGTGGTTGTGTTAAAAGGACCGACCACTGTCAAGCTTCAAAATAGGTTTTTAACTGAACTAATATTGTTGTGTTAACCTTTTAGAAATCTTGTTATAAACTGTGAATCGAGTGTTTAATTAATTTGAACCCTAAATTACAGAAGAAAGGGTTATAAGGTGCCATTATATGATAACTGACTCATTATTATCTATTAAACAGACTATTGTGTTAACTAATTGTCTATAAATAGAACTCAATTTAATCATTTTTTAAAAATTGCCATTATTTTATACCCCATTTTAATTTAATTAACTCTTAAGAAATAAAGATAAAAAGTAACTCTCTTTTTTATACCTCTTGTCCCTCAACGTAATAGTTTTAGTACATTATATAAATATATGTATGTATATATATATATATATATATATATAATATATATATATATATATAATATATATTTATATATCTATACTTATATATATATATATATATAATATATATATAATTACTATATATATATACTATAATATAATTATATATATATATATTTAATATATATATATATATTATATATATATATATATATATATATATATATTATATAATATATATATATATTATATATATATATATATATATTATATATATTATATTCATATATATTATATTATATTATATATATTAACGGATATATATATATTAATATATTATATATAATATATAATATATAATATAGTATATATATATTATATATATATATATATACTATATATATATATATATATATATATATTATATATATATATATATATATATTATACTATATATAGCAGGGAAAGGTTTTCTCCTGATACTAATAATGGAAGAGGATTTCCATAATCACAGTATAATGAGTATATATATATGACGAAGATAGACTGATCAAAATGAGGACTTTGTCTTCCTGACCCTTTCTTCTGATTGAGCTCTAAGAATTCTATTTTGAGAGTTATCGTCTCCTTTTTCTTTGTCTTGTTAGAAGAGAGAGAGAGAAGAGGAGATGAGAGAGAGATGAGAGAGAGTAGAGAGTGAGAGAGAGAGATTTCCGTTTTAGTTGAAATCATATAATATTTATATATACGAATTTTTAATTTATAATTCTACTAATTTGATAAACGATATTATTATTATTATTATAATTATTATTATTATTATTATTATTATTATTATTATTATTAATGTTTTATAATATATATATATATATACTATATATTATATATAATTTATATATATATATATATATATATATATATATATAATATATATATATTATATTATTATATATATATATATATATATTATATACTATATATAAATATTATATATATAGTATAAATATATATATACTATATATGGGCTATGCAGCAGAAAAGGAAGATATAATATAAATAATAATAATAATAATAATAATAAAATAATAAGAATAAATCATCAATAAATAATAATAATAATAATATAATAATAATAATTAATCAATAATATATTCATAAATAAATTAATAAAATTAATATAATAATAATAATAATAATAATAATAATAATAATAATAATAATAATAATAATAATATAATAAAATAACAATAAATAATAATTATTATTATTTATTATATTATTATATTTATTATTAGTTATTTATCATTATTATTATTATTATTATTATTATTTATTATTGTTATTATTTATTACGATAACTTTATGCTTTCTCTTATTACGATTCTGCTTCTTCTTCTTCTTTTTTTTCATCTTCTTCTTCTTCTTCTTCTTCTTCTTCTTCATATATTATATATATTATTATTATTATTATATTTATATTATTATATTATCTTTATTATATACTCTATTATTTATTATTATAAAAAACTATTATTAATTATTATTATATTATTAGTTAGTATGGGCCCAATTCCGCACTGCACCCTTTATCGACTATAATGATATAGATATATTAGCTTGAAGGGGAGGGATTGATAGCCCGAAGGGCTTCACATCAATCTGACAAAACAGACAAACCCTGAAGGTTTTGTCTGTGATTTGTTCTGTGTTGTCTTGTGTCTTGTTTGTGTTTGTTTGTGTTTGTTTGTATTATTATTCATTATTATTTATTATTTATTATTACTTTCGAAGAAATTATGATCACGAAGTGATCATAATTTCGAGTTGTGTCTGATGCTCGACTCCGACTCGTGACTCCGATCCGACTTCCGACTCCGACTCCGGCTCCCGGCTCCGGCTCCGGCCGCGGGATGGTTCAGACTCTGGCTCCGGCTCGAAGAAGTGATCCCGAAGGGATCACTTCTGAGTTTTTTTTTTTTTAATAACCCTTTTGCGCCTGCGTCCGCGACTCACGGACCGTCCGCAACTCACTGTCTCGCACCGGTCCCGCACCGCACCGCAACCGCCCCTCAGGCTCGACATCATATCTATATAAGTTAGAGTTATCGTATCGAGCTAAAATTTGGAGGAGGTGTTAGATGGGGAGTAACCTCTGTCGTAACAGAGGTTACGGCGTCTCCGTGGGTCCCCGGAGGGGACCCATCCCCACTTTAAAATCAAAGTGTTCGTAATTGGGTGAAATTTGGTGAGAGGATTCAGAGTTGAATTTCTAGAAAAAGTTGGTATCGGAATCTGAGGAGTTGGCTCCGGCACCGGTGCTGGAGGCACTGCGGTGCCGAGTTAATAAACAGTCGTATAACAACAATAATGGTGTCCTTATAAGGGTTATCGAGACCGTAGAGCTCGAAGATGAGGGTTATAAGTCCTTATAGGGTGTCTAGGACCCCCCCATTAGGGTGGTCCCGACTGAAAAAAAGAGATGTTAGAAAGTGAAAACTTGATAACAACCTTTTAGGTTGGTATATTAGGTGTTATACGGGTTTTAAAATGACCGATTTTACCAAATTTGTGGGACAACCCCAAATTATGAAATGTCACCTAGAATGATTGAAACTCGGTATACAACCTTCTGAGGATGTATCTTAGATGAACCCGGGTGTAAAATGACTGTGCGGGCCCCAAGACGGGGTACCTCACCCAAAATCTGGAAATATTGAACACTAGAACAACGAAACTGATATACAGCCTTTTTAGGTTGTACTTAGATGTATACGGGGTAAAATGACCGATTTGACCAAATTTGAGGGACCGGCCCCAAATCTGAAATTATTGACCTAGAACGATGAAACTCGGGTATACACCTACCTTTTACATAGTTCTAAAGCATTAAATCAGTAATCAAACCACCATCCAACCACCCTCTGGTCCAGTCGTGATCGTAATTTGATCTATTGATCTATTGATCTATTGATTAAGTGTCAATTTTTTTACTAAAATTGCATGTTTACATACCCCAAATCAGTAAATCAGTAAATCAATCCACCCAACCCTACCCTCCTGTCCAATCATTATTATTGATCTGATTGACTCATATTGATTCTATTGCATCTATATGATTAAGGTCAAATTTTTTAATCTAAAATTGTCATGTTTACATACCAAATCAGGTAAATTCAGTAAATCCAAAAAACCTAAACTACCTCTTTCACCCATCAATGATCTATTGATCTATTGATCTATTGATCTAATTGATCTATTGATCTATCCAAGTAAGTCAACTTTTTTCTAAAATTGTCAAGAAGTTACATACCCTAAATCTTTAAATCAGTAAAAACAAACTACCATCCACCCACCCTCCTGTCCCAATCACTGATCTATTGATCTAATTGATCTATTGATCTAATTGACTATTTGATCTATGATTTAAGTCAAATTTTTTACTAAAATTGTCATGTTTTACATACCCTAAATCAGTAAATCAGTAAAACAAACTACCATCCCTCCACCCTCCTGTTCATCCCTGATCTGTTGATCTATTGATTCAAGTCACATTTTGAGTATCGTCCTGGGATAAAGTCATCGCAATAATCAAGTTCTTTATACAAGCATCAATCAATATATGTAAGGAAACACCCAGAACGTAACAAAAGTTTTCATATTAATATTAAAGGCTTACTTAGAACCAATCTGAACTATGAATAAATAATACAACAACGACAACCTGTCAGCCCTTAACAAAGTTCCACACTTAACAACAGTAAAGTAACTAAACTAGCATACAAGGACGTAACCTATTCACACTTTGTTCAAGCATATCTCTAAACATAAACAATGTTAATTTTATATTAACATGGTAATATTACTAAAATTTTTATCCACAACAAATTGGTAACTTTGATATTACTGATAACGAGTATACCTCTAACGTAATAAGGTATCCACATCAATAAAGCTAACCATGACGTAACATGAACTAAGAAAATAATGTTACACAGGGACAAACCTAACACAACTCTACAACGAAAAACTGTTAACAGTTAACCAAATCCAAATTAACACCGTTTAACAAGTAACTAACAACACGCATGCAAAACGTAACCATAATTCTACTTTTAAGGATATCTCTACCATATACGTTAATCTTTACACTGACACAGTAAACATTTAGCAAAAAATTAATCACAACATTGGTTTAATTATCATACTGATCAACGGAATATACTCTAACAGTAACAACGGTTTCTCACATTCAATTGAAAGCTAAACATTGATGTAACACTGAACTAGAAAATAATCTGTAATATTTAACAAAAATTTAACAATAACCGTACCTAACCATCACTAATACCTTTAATGGGTTACAAGAAAACACGGTAAATTTTTTCCCTCTGTAAAGCTAAAAACATATAGACATAACATACTTAACAACAACAACCAGATCAAGATAAAGCCGAAACTACGAGAGAAGTAAAAACAGTTTTCATTTATTACTAACATTATTAATTTTCATTTTGAACAACAGCGTATAAAATACATAACAACCATATACAATACATAAAAAAACATGTATTTTATTTTAAATATAATTACATTCATCTAATCAGAGAACATAGGATTCAAGTTGGGGTAAGTTTCTAATTATATCTCTTCTAAAAATTGCAACACCCTTTGAAAGGAGTCAAATTAAATGCCCTTCAGCGCACTAAACCATTTTTCAGCACTTATTTTTGATTCGCGAGCACTCAATTCTCTCATACAACAAGACGGAAAGTAAATTCATTCCAAGCGGATAGTTATTAAAGCATTCCTGATATACAGTATTTATTACGCGGAAACCACCATGTTTTGGTGTAAATCATCATAGATATACACACTGTGACTATAAGTTATTAAGTCCTAAGTATTGTCAACATGCGTTTAAGATGCGATGTTATTCGTTTTTATTTTAAGCAATGCTGTATTATTTTAGATGTTCGAACTGTGGAACCTATACGCGTATGGTCTGAAGGATCACACAATCGATGGCGTTCCAGTAGTTGCGTACATTCAAGGGTTTTAATATCGGCACACGACGAGAACACAACGGATTATTCTATTAGGAACCTCTCACTTATCTTTCCCAGTTAGATATTTCACTGCTAGTCGATATACCAGATGACACACATTTATCCTCTATCCATCCTGCTACAATATTGATAATCTTGATGAACTCTTCGAACACAAATGAATAAAGGTCGATTATTGAACCGTCCGGATGGAATTACAGCACATGTATCGGTATCCACTCCGGTTGACGATTCAAAATATAAACTGACACGTCCGTTGGGAATAACGAAACCTCCTCGTGAAAATATCAAACGGTTTAGAGAATGCAGAGGAGATGCATCGTACCAGCACAGCGAAACCTGTCCTACTACGGAAACCTCGTATGCGTTAAAACAACCACTAAACTCGTAATGAGATTTACTTATCCTTATCAACCAATCAGAAGAAAGTACAACAAAGAATCACGACGTACGACACGACCATATCAACTCAAAGGGTATATAATTCTCAGTATTAGACAACAACAAACAACACAACAACAAACACAACCCAACAACAAACAATAACATAGTACAAAATAAGTTCTTTATATAGCTTAATCAACGGGAATATGTGCTAACGTAACAGTGTTTCACCTTAATAAAGCTAACATAGCATGACCAGAACTAAGAATATAATGTACAATGGCAAACCTGACACACCTACGCACGAATAAACTATTAACATTAACAAACTCCCGCGTTTAACAAGTAAACTACATAACACTGCATACAAAACGAACCTATTCACACTTTTTCAAGCATATCTCTACATATCAATGTTAATTTTACCTTAAAATTCGTAATATTTAACAAAAATTTAGCATTAACCATGTCTATGCATCATGACTGGGACAACAAATATATCTGCTGATGTAACAAGTTTTACATCAATTTTTCGTAATATTTAACAAAAATTCATCATTATACCATCGTCTAAACTATCTAATTTCCCAAACGAATAATTGCCAAAACATAACAAAGTTTTAACCAACATAACATAAAATAAAAAAAAAATTTATCCTGACCATAACATAAAAATAAGTTCTTTGAATAAAAACTATCACAGTAAAGGCGTATAGTTTACTGATTTTAAAGCAGTAAATCGGAATCAGTAATCAAACCACCCATTCCTGCAGTCCCCTACCCATTCCACCCGCTATTGATCTATCGACCTATTGATTCAGCGTCATATTCGAGTATCATTTTTGGTCAGCAGACCGGTAAAGCACGTATTATCTTAACAAATCCCTTAACAAAGTGACCAATCTATCAAGGATACCAGCATCTCGAACTATGAATTGACACTATTTTCATCAAGTGTCTCACGTATCGAGTTATACAATTTTGAACTATGAATAACGAGACATTAACAACATTCTCGGGCAAACTACATACTCAACAAAAACTTAACCTAGACACACGTTGCTAACACATCATCGTCAGGTAACACAGTAATATCTTACAAGCGGGCATTACCCCTCCGAAGGAGGGGTAAGGGCCTCAGCCCTTCGGCTGAGGCCCAAAGCCACGCTTACCCCCTTCGGGGTGATCCCCCCTTCAAAGAGTACACCTTCAATGGGTTGCATCCCCCTGGGGTTTTCTCTCGGGAGGTGGTGTGTTGCTTTAGATCTCTTAGTTAATGAAACCTGTTTTATTCGTAAGTTAGGAACGTTATGTTAAATATTACTATGACGGGTGAAAATTAACACTGATTTGGTAGAGAAATATGAGTTTTGTTAAGATATTACTGTGTTACTGACGATGATTGTGTTAGAAACGTTGTGTCTTAGGTTAAGTTTTTTTGAGTAATGTCAGGTTTGCCCGAGAATTTTGTTAATGTCTACGTTTATTCATAGTTCAAATGATGTTATACTCGATACGTGAGACACTTTGATGAAGATAGTGTCAATTCATAGTTCGAGATGCTGGTATCTTTGATAGATTGGTTACTTTGTAGGGATTTTGTTAGATAATACGTCTTTTTACCGGTTGCTGATCCAAAATGATACTCGAAATATGACCTGAATCAATAGGTCGATAGATCATAGACGGTGGGATGGGTAGGGGACTGCAGGGATGGGAGGTTTGATTTACTGATTTACTGATTTACTGCTTTAAAATCAGTAAACTATTACGCTTTTACTGTTGATATTTTATTCAAAGAAAACTTATTTTTATGTTATGTCAGGATAAATTTTTTTTTTATTTTTTGTTATGTTTGGTTAAAACTTTGTTATGGTTGCAATTATGCGTTTGGGATTATGATTATTTAAGCGAGATGGTTATGATGAATTGGTTTGTTTAAATATTAGCGAAATTTGATGTAAAAAACTTTGTTACATTAGCAATATATTTGTTGTTCAGTATGATTGCTTAGACATGGTTATGCTAAATTTTTGTAAATATTACGATGTTAATGCAAAATTAACATTGATATGTTACAGATATGCTTGAAAAAAGTGTGAATGTTACGTTTTGTATGCAAGTGTAGTAGTTACTTGTTGCTAAGCGCGGGAGTATTGTTAATGTTAATTAGTTTATTCGTGGTAAAGGTGTGCTCAGGTTTTTGCATTGTACAATATATTCTTTAGTTCTGGGTCCTGCTATGTAGCTTTATTAATGTGAAACAATGTTACGTTAGCACATATTCGTTGATTAGTATATAAAGAACTTATTTTTGTTACGTTTGTTGTTGTTGTTGTGTGTTGTTGTTGTTGTTGTTGTTGTTGTTGTTGTGTTGTTTGTTGTCTACGGAATATATACCCTTTTTTGAACTGATATGGTTCTTTCGTACGTCGTATTCTTGTTTACTTTCTTCTGATTGGTTGAAAGAAAGAATCTCTATTACATTTAAGGGTTGTTTTACGCATACGATTTCCGTCAGTTAGACATTTTTCGCTGTGCTGCTATGATGACCTCTCCTTCTGCATCTCTTAAACCTGTTGTTTGATATTTTCACGAGGAGTTTCGTTATTCCCCAACGACGTGTCATTTATATTTAATCCGTCAACCGGATGGGATAACGATACATTGCTTTGTATTCCATCAGAGGTTCAAATTAATAGACTTTATTCATTTGTGTTGAAAGTTCATCAAGATTATCAATATTGCAGCAGGATGGATAGAGGATAAATGTGTGTCATCTGGTATATCGACTAGCAGTGAAATATCTAACTGGAAAAGATAATGTTGAGAGGTTCTTAATAGAATAGGACGTTGTGTTCTCGTGTGATTGACGATATTATAAACCTTGATGTTACGCAAACTACTGGAAACCATCGATTGTGTGGACCTCAGAACATACGCTATAGGTTCACAGTCGAACATGTTCTGAAAATTATACAGCATTGCTTGAAATAAAAAAACACATAACATCGCTCTAACGATGTTGCATACTGAGGACTTAATACTTTATTAGCACATGGGTGTAATCTATGATATTTACCACCAAAACATGTTTGGTTCCCGTATAATACTGTAACAGGAATGCTTTATACTATTCAGCTTGGATGAATTTACCTCTCTTTTGTATGAGAGAATGAGTGCTGCCGAATCAAAATATGCTGAAAAATGGTTTAGTTGCTGCTGAAGGCATTTATAGTTACATCCTTTCAAAGGGTGTTGAATTTTTAGAGAGATATATATAGAACTTACCCAACTTGAATCCTATGTTCTCTGATTAGGTTGGAATAATATATTTAAAATAAACATGTTTTTATGTATTTATATGTTTTTATGTATTTTATATAACGCTGTTTCAATGAAAATTATATGTAAATATAAAAATTGAAAACTTGTTTTACTTCCCTGCGTAAGGTTCGCTTTATTTGACTGGTTGTTGGTGTGTTAAGTATGTATGATCATAGTTTAGCTTTACAGAGGGTAAACAATTTACTTTGTTTGTCTTTACCATTAGGTATTATGCTGGGTTAGGTACGGTTATGTTAATTTTTTTTTTTAATATACAGATTAGTTCTTAGTTCATGTTACATCATGTTAGCTTTATTGATGTGGAAACCTTGTTACGTTAGAGTATATTCGTTGATCAGCATGATAATTAACCAATGTTGTGATAATTTTTTGCTAAATGTTACTGTGCAGTGTAAGATTAACGTTAATATGGTTGAGATATGCTTGAGAAAGTAAGAATAGGTTACGTTTGCATGCTGTGTTAGTTACTTTAGTGATGTTAAGTTTGGAACTTTGTTAATGTTAACAGTTTATTCGGGCTTAAGTTGTGTAGGTTTGTCTTCTGTACATTATTTCTTAGTTCATTGTTACGTTTCATGTTAGCTTTTTGATGTGTTGGAAAACCTGTATTACGTTAGAGCTTGATACTCGTTTTGATCAGTATAATTAATTACCAATGTGTGTTAAATTTTAGTTAAATATTACCAAGTTAATATAAATTAACAAGGTTAACGTTAATATGATAGAGATATGCTTGACAAAAGTGGGAATAGGTTACGTCCTTGTATGCTATGTTAGTTACTTTACTGTTGTTAAGGTGAACTTTGTATTAAGGCTGACAGGTTTGTCGTTTGTGTATTATTATTTCATAGTTTCAGATGGGCAAGTAGCTTATTTAATATGAAAAATTTGTTACGTCAACATTTATTGATTGATTTTGTATAAAGAACTTGATTTTTATGTTTGTTTACCAAAAATGATACTCAAAATGTGACCTTGAATCAATAGATCAACGATGCAGGGATGAACAGGGTGTGGGATGTAAGTTTGTTTTCTGAGTTTACTTGATTAGCGGTATGTAAACATTGACAATTTAGTAAAAATTGACTTAAATCAATAGATCATAGATCAAGTAGATCAATAGATCAATAGTCAATAGATCATGATTGGACAGAAGGGTGGTTGGATGGTAGTTGTTTTCTGATTTACTGATTTAGAGGTATGTAAACATGACAATTTTAGTAAAAAAAATTTGACTTAAATCAATAGATCCAATAGATCAATAGAATAGATCAATAGATCAATTAGATCACAGAAGGGTATGAAGGGTTAGGATTGGGTGGCTTTGATTTACTGATTTACTGTTTTTAGGGTATGTAAAACATGACAATTTTAGTAAAAAATTTGACCTTAATCAATAGATCAATAGATCAATAGATCAATAGATCAATAGATCAATAGATCATGATTGGACAGGAGGGTAGGTTGGGTGGCTTGATTTACTGATTTACTGATTTAGGGTATGTAAAACATGACAATTTTAGTAAAAAATTTGACCTTAATCAATAGATCAATAGATCAATAGATCAATAGATCAATAGATCAATAGATCACAACTGGTCAGGAGGGTGGTTGGATGGTGGTTTGATTTACTGATTTAATGACTTTTACGGACTATGTAAAAGGTGGTGTTATACGAGTTTCATCGTTCGTAGGTCAATATTTCAATTTGGGGGCCGGTCCCGAATTTGGTCAAATTCGGTCATAATTTACGATACATTAAGATACAACCTAAAAAGGCTGTATATCAAGTTTCGTTTGTTCTATGTCAATTATTTTCAGATTTTTGGGAGTTGAGTACCCCGTTCTGTGGCACCCACCCAGTCATTTTACACCCGGGGTCATCTAAGATACATCCTCAGAAGGTTGTATACCGAGTTTCATCATTCTAGGTGACTATTTCAGATTTGGGGGTTGGTCCCACAAATTTGGTAAAATCGGTCATTTTACCCCGTATACACCTAAGATACAACCTAAAAAGGTTGTATATCAAGTTTCAGCTTTCTACATCAATATTTAATGTTTGGGGTGGGATCCCCTCTGGGGGATCCTAGACACCCTACACGGACTTATAACCATCATATTCGAACTCTACGACCTCGATAACCCTTATAAGGACACCAACATTGTTGTTATACGACTGTTTATTAACTCGGCACCGCAGTGGCTCCAGCACCGGTGCCGGAGCCAACTCCTCAGATTCCCATATCAAGTCTTTCTAGAAATTCAACTCTGAATCCTCTCACCAAATTTCAGCCAATTACGAACACTTTGATTTTTAAGTGGGGGTGGGTCCCCCTCCGGGGGACCCACGGGGACGTAACCTCGTCTACGACGAGGTTACCTCCCCATCTAACACCCCTCCAAATTTTAGCTCGATACGATAACTCTAACTTATATAGATATATGTCGGAGCCTGAGGGGCGGTGCGGTGCGGTGCGGACCGGTGCGAGACAGTGCAGTGCGGACTCGGAGTCGCGGACGCAGGCGCAAAAGGGTTTAAAAAAAAAAAAAACTCAGAAGTGATCCCCTTCGGGGATCACTTCTTCGAGCCGGAGCCAGAGTCTGAACCATCCCGCGGCCGGAGCCGGAGCCGGAGCCGGAGTCGGAGTCGGAGTCGGAGTCCGGAGTCGGAGTCAGAGTCGGAGTCGGAGCACAACACACCTCGAAATTATGATCACTTCGTGATCATAATTTCTTCGACGTAATAATAATAATAAATAATAATAATAATAATAATACAAACAAACACAAACAAACACAAACAAACACAGACAAACACAGACAAACACAGACAAAACCTTCGGTTTTGTCTGTTTGTCGAATTGATAGCCCTTCGGGCTATCAATTCTCCCCCTAAGCCTAATATATCTCTATTCATTTATATCGAAAAGGGTGGCAGTGCGGAAGTGGGCCCATAACTACTATTATTATTATTATTATTATTATTATTATTATATTATTATTATTATTATTATTATTATTATTATTATTATTATTATTATTATTATTATTATTATTATTATTATTATTATTATTATTATTATTATTATTATTTATTATTATTATTATTACTGTAGTTATTATTTTATCATTGTTAAACTTGTCCCTATTATATTTATAAATATTATTATTTTGTATTCTAATTAATTTTATCAAAATTGGTTTTGGAATTACATTAATTTCAATCCTTAAACCCAATTAGTTAAATTTAATCAAACCTGTATTATTTTTTTGTTCAAAGGACACAACATTGTGTTGCAATTAGTGGCCCCCTTTCAGAAATTGTATTGCATTTAATATTGTACTATAACATGTTAAAATTAGTAATGCACATTGTTCATTTTCTGAATAAATTTTTTCTGATTTGGAATTGATTATTATTATTATTATTATTATTATTATTATTATTATTATTATTATTATTATTATTATTATTATTATTATTATTATTATTATTATTATTATTTTTATTATTATTATCTATTATTAATATTAGATGAATATTATTATTATGTATTATTATTATATATTATTATTATTATTATTATTATTATTATTATTATTTATTATTATTTATTATTATTATTATTATTATCATTATCATTATCATTATCATTATCATTATCATTATCATTATTACCGTTTGAAGACTTGTCAAGCCCGAAATCGACTGAAAAATACGTTTAAATGCCTTTCCTCTAAAACATATCCCTGAGTGACGCATTTCACATTAAAAATAGACCAATTTTAGGTGTTCGGGTGACCTCTTTTCTGTATATAAGGTCAGGTCAAACTACGAGGAAAGGAAGGCTAAAAGGAGAAGTAGGAGGTGTGAGTAGATGTCATTCTTAAGTGCTAATTACGTCACACATTAGGATGAGTCAAAGAAAAAGAAAGTATTAAAATGCGTCGAAGGGATAAGGAAAGTGATGAGTAAAGAATACGTAATGAGCATTTTTTGTTCACAGATTACTTTAATATATATATATATATATATACTATAATATATATATATATTATATACTATATATATTATATATATATTTATTATAATATATTTATTATTATATATATATATTAATATATTATATAATATATATATATATATATATAATATAATATTGTGTTGTTTTGTAGGTTTGAATATGTCCTATTCAGAGAGAGGTTACGCAGGTTCTGAAATATTTTTGATACCTGGGAACACAGCTCCTTGCAGCAGGGGTCTCTGGGTTAAAATTCTAAGTATCATTTTATTATGCTTGTTTGGTTAATTCTTGTTTCTTTTATAGGAATAGAAGGACTTGATAAATGAATCTTTATATTAATCTGAATTGTGAATAAAATAGAGAATAAGAGCGAAAATCGATCTGGTAGTTGATAAGACCATAAAGCCAGAGAGAAAGGTGTATCAGAGATTTGAGGGACTTTTCAAAAATCATATTAAGGGAATCAACCACAATAACAAATAATAAATAATAGGGGTACTGTTCCCCGCGCGCGTTGGGATCTAGCATAACTATTATACAGTTATTGAGGTTGACTGGTCGTCATCCGTGAATAGCAAGGTAATAATAATTAATTAAGAGTAGATTAATCAATTTTCATTTATCAAACGTAATCGTAATGGAAACTAGGAAGGGGGATAAATGTCCTAAGTTTGTTGGAAATAAGGAGGAATATATGGAATGGAAGGGGAAAGTGGAGGATTGGGTTTGGAGTGTGAAAGAGATAGAAAAATATCCTGGCATAAGCATAAGGAATGCGTTATCAGGGGAACCTTGGCAGTTGGTAAAAGATCTATCGAGAGATGATATAACTGAGAAAGAAGGATGGAAGAAAATAATAGATATTCTGGATAAATGTTATGGATGCAAGAAGGAAGGTCATATGAGGTACAATTGCCCTGAAAGAGATAGCAAAAAGAGGTGTAAGGGTTGCGGAGTAGAAGGACATGAGGAGGACAAATGCCGTTTTAAAGAAAGTAAATGTTATGGATGTGGGAGAAAGGGTCATTTGAAATATCATTGTACATCAGAGAAAGAAAAGAAATCAGATGAGGGTGAAACAGTACTGTTGGGAGAAATAAATGTATCTGAGGAGGATCCTTGGGAGGATGTATGGGGTATAATAGATACGGGATGTTCGAATACAGTAATTGGGGAATTATGACTAGGCAGAGTGATAGGGTCCATGAGTGTTGAGGAAATTAAAAGGATGAAAGGAACCGAAAGAAAAATAAAGACTAAATATTGGTTTGGGGAAAAACAATATAATGGGACAATAAAGATGAATATTCCGATAAAATGGGGGAATAAAAAAGTTCTTCTAGAAACAGAGGTGATAGAAGGAAATATCCCTTGGTTGATTGGGACAAAGGTGTTAAAAAAAATCGAAGCAAAAATAGATTTCCAAACAATGGAGATGACAGGTAATCATTTCATTAATGAAGAAAGAATAAATGTAATAAGAGACGAAAAGGGGCATTTAAGGGTGAAATTAAGGGATAAGGAAAATGAAGGGAGTATATGGTTCAACATAAAAAGGGAAGACATTTGGGGAAATGATGATAAATGGCGAAAAAACTGCATGAAATTACATTTCCAATTTGGACATTGTTCGTACGGAAAATTGAAGGACATGCTTGAAAAAGCGTTTGTAGACGATCCTACTTTTGATCAAGTAAAAAAGGGGAAATTGGAAATAATGAGAAAGATTTGTGAAGAATGCACAATCTGCAAAAAATACAAAAGGAACACAAGTACACCGGTAGTGGGGATTGCGTTGACAAAAAAGTTCAATGAGGTGGTGGCATTAGATATAGGGGAGTTAGAAGGGGAAAAATTTCTGGTAATCATTGATTGGGATACGAGATTTTGTCAATCAAAATGGATTAAGACAAAAAGACCGGAGGAATTGATAGAAGTAGTATTAGAAAAATGGATGAGCGTTTTTGGGGTTCCAGAGAAAATTTTAACAGATGGAGGAAGAGAATTCCAAAACAAAGAGTTTGTGGAATTTACCGATCAATGGGGGATTGAATTATTAAGTACCGCGAGCGAAAGTCCTTGGAGTAATGGGAAATGCGAAAAGATGGTGGGGATAATAAAAGAGAGTTTACGAAAAATGAAAGAAGAAAAGATAGGAGGGAAAAAATGGATCTTGCATTGGATAGTATGTGCAAAGAATGAAACTATCATGAGTGATGGCTTTTCTCCATTACAGAAGGTTTTTGGAAGAAACAGCCGAAACAGAACTATGAGAGGGATAGATGAACAATCACCCGGTGAACTAGAAACAGAGATAGAAGGGAAGAGGTTGAGAGAACTCATGGAAATACAGGAACAGGTAGAAGAAAAAATACATAGCGTGGATTGTAAAAATAGAATAAAAAGGGCCCTAAAGAGAAATGTTAGAAATCATAAGTTGGAGGATGCAAGAATGGGGGATAAAGTTTACTATAAGAAAAAGAACGAAAATAAATGGAGAGGACCTGGGAAGGTCATAGGGATAGAAGGGAAAACAGTTTGGGTACATCATGGTGGATTGATGAGAGAAGTGAATAAAATTCACATTACAAGAATACAAAAGGCGGGTCATAAAGACAACGAAAGTAACAATGAGAAAGAGGACAATTTAGGTTTAAGTGAGAGTAGTGAAGATGATGAAGATTATTTAACTGGAGTTAGAACAGCAGTAAAGGAAACAGAGGAGGAAGAGGAAACAAGTGAAGAGGAAGATGAAGAACAAGAACAAGCGAAGGTGTTAAATGTAAAGGCATTAAAGATCGGGGAAAAATATAAAGTGAAAGAGGAAGGGGGAGATGAATGGAAAAGAATAAAAATTATGAGTTTGGGAGGAAAAAGAGGAGGAAGATACGATGGAGCTTACAATGTAAGGAATATAGAAACTGGAGAAGAACAATGGATGGATCTCCGGGTTTATGATATAAAGGAAGATATGGAAGAAGAAGAAGAGTTAGCAATGATTGAAGGGGAATATGTGTTTTTTGGTGGTAACGAGAACGATGATTATCAAGAAGAAATGATCAAACAAGCAAAAAGAAGAGAATTGGATAGTTGGCAAGAAAATAAGGTATATGAGGAAATTACGCCGACAGAAGCTGTGAGACCTGTTACGACAAGGTGGATAGTAAATCAAAAAGAAAAAGAAAATGGAATCGTGTGGAAGGCGAGATTAGTAGCAAAAGGTTTCATGGAAAAACTGGACAATAACATAACACCATGTGAAGCACCTACCATGTCGGCTGAAGGATTAAAACTTATCTTAATAATGATGAAAATGTATAATTGGGAGGTGTATTCATTAGATGTTAAGACAGCATACCTGCAAGGAAAAGATATAAAGAGAGAGGTTTTCTTGGTCCCTCCTAAGGAAGCAGAGACAAAGAAAATCTGGAAGCTGAATAAGGCGGTTTATGGGTTGAAGGACGGGGCAAGAAACTGGTATGAAAGCATAAGAGATATTGTGGTGAAAAGTGGAGGAGAAGGTAGTCAGGTAGAGAAAACCATTTTTTATTGGAGAACGGGTGGGAATTTGATAGGGTTAATGGGAATACATGTAGATGATATATTATTTGGGGGTAATAAGGAGTTTCATGAGAAAATTATGGGGGAAATAAAGAGTAAATTAAAAATTGGGAGAATAGAAAGCAGGAGATTTAAATATTTGGGTATAAACATAAAAGACGAGAATGGAATAATAAAAATGAGTCAGAATGGGTATATCAGGGATATGGTTAGGGAATTAAACATAGATGGAAATCAGGGAAAGGAAAAATTGAGTGATAAAGATCAAACAAGGTATAGATCTGTATTAGGAAAATTAAATTGGCTGGCTCAGAATACAAGACCAGATGTTAGTTTTCAAGTAAGTAAACTGGGGAGAAATCTAAATAAAGCTAATTATGAGGATTTTCGAGATTTAAATAAAGTCGTAAAAAGAATGAAAGAAAAGAATGTAGAAATACACATAGAGGGGTTACAAAGGGAGGGATTAACCCTGGAAGTGTTTGCTGATGCATCTTTTGGAAATGCCGAAGATGGAAAAACACAAATAGGTTTCTGTGTGTTGTTGAGAGACAAAAATGGAAGGAAAAATCCAGTGGTATGGAAGTCTAAAGTGGCAAAAAGGGTAGTGGGATCTACTTTAGCTGGTGAAACAATGAGTATGGTGGAAGGTGTTGAATGGGCGGAATATTTGAAATATTTGTGGGAAGAAGTGAACGGTGTAAAGGATGATGAAAGAGGAATAAAAATTATAGTAAAAACAGATTGTAAGTCGTTAAAAGAAAATGTGAGATCCGAAACAGGTGTGAAGAACAGAATGTTAAGGATAGACTTATTGAATATTAAGGAAAAATTGGAAGGGGGAATTATACAAGATATAGAGTGGATAAACAATAGATTACAGATTGCGGATGGATTGACAAAGGAAAAAGGCAATCATAAGATCTGGGAATTGGTAAATGTTATGGCAGAATAAAAGGAGAGAGAGAATAAAGAGAAAAAAAAGAAAATGGTATTAGTGTGTGTTTGTTTTGTAGGTTTGATATATGTCCTATTCATGAGAGAGGTTACGCAAGGATTCTGTAAGTATTTTTGATACCTGGGAACACAGCTCCTTGCAGCAGGGGTCTCTGGGTTAAAATTCTAAGTATCATTTTATTATGCTTGTTTGGTTAATTCTTGTTTCTTTTATAGGAATAGAAGGACTTGATAAATGAATCTTTATATTAATCTGAATTGTGAATAAAATAGAGAATAAGAGCGAAAATCGATCTGGTAGTTGATAAGACCATAAAGCCAGAGAGAAAGGTGTATCAGAGATTTGAGGGACTTTTCAAAAATCATATTAAGGGAATCAACCACAATAACAAATAATAATAGGGGTACTGTTCCCCGCGCGCGTTGGGATCTAGCATAACTATTATACAGTTATTGAGGTTGACTGGTCGTCATCCGTGAATAGCAAGGTAATAATAATTAATTAAGAGTAGATTAATCAATATATATTTATCAATCGTAATCGTAATGGAAACTAGGAAGGGGGATAAATGTCCTAAGTTTGTTGGAAATAAGGAGGAATATATGGAATGGAAGGGGAAAGTGGAGAGACTGTTCAGCTTGGGCTCTGATGTTTTC
>JABUQX010001229.1:0-15000 GCA_015478945.1 Trachelipus rathkii
GAATGGGGCCCAGCCCATGAGTGGTGATATTTTGTCCAAAAAAAAAAAAAAAAAAAAAAAAAAAAATAGGACTCGAGAAAGCATCATCCTTCTTTTGGCCTACAAATCATTCTCTCAGAGTTCTCTGGAAGACTTTTCATCTCTAATCAATCTTTTCCAATGATAATCTTAGAGTTTTGGACTCCGGGTAGGAGTCACACCCTATCAGTGGGACAACATTATATTCCATCTGGCTTCTTAATTTATTCTTCCACAGTTCTCTAGATCATGTTTCTTGGACAATGATTTCCAGAGCTGATCCTGGTTTTCTTGCAAGAAATTGAAGAAATGAGTTGCCAGCTTAGTCGCCCTAACTCTTCTCACATGTTCCCATCTTTCGGACGCACTCGTATTTCGGTAATAATTCATTCTTTTACCATTCCTTTCGGAAAATAATTTAGATCTTTTCTAAATTAGAGCTTTCAGAACTTCAATTATTTCAATCTTTCTTTTGTTGTTTCATATTTTTCTATTCATCTCTGTTTTTAAGACATCCACTCGTATGGACATTGAAATCTTATATATATATATATAATATATATATATAATATATTATATATTATATATTATATATTATATATAATATAATATATATATATATATATATATATATATATATATATAATATATATTATAAATATAATAATATATATTCAACCATAGATATATATTATAATATATATAATATATAATATATTATATATATATATATATATATATATATGATATATATATATATAATATATATATATTATTATATATATAATATATATATATATATAATATGAGAGAATAGTTAAGACAGATAGAAAATTTCGGTTCCGGGCTGAATTTTTGGTTGATTCTGGTCAATTCATCTCCCTGCCGGGACTAAAAAAGCCAGTTCGGTACACCCCTTATATATATATATTATATATATAGTATATATATAATAATATATAATATATATATATATATAATATATAATATATATATATATATATATTATATATATAGATATATATATATATATATAATATATATATATATATATATATATATTATATATATAAATATATATATATATAATATATATATATATATGATCTTTCTCCTGTGAATTTTTTGTGCCGGAAAAAAAGAGGTAAAACTTTGGTTATTTTTTATTTTTTCTGTGTACGTTATTAAACAAAATGTAAAAACAGCTCATGGTGCAAGATGCGTGTTTTATTTTAAACAATTTCAGTAAAATAAATATAAATAAATAAAAATTACATTAAGTGAGGTTATGCGGTATGTTAATTAAGGTTTTTTGAGCTTACGTTAGTTTACATCGATTTAAACGTTTAATATTTCTTTAATTAGCTTCTTCGTATTATACCCGTTTGAAGCGACCGGCAACTTTATCTTTATGCTTATTGGTTAAAAAAAAAATTCTAAAAGATGGAAAAAATGTAAATTTTATAAATTAAGACAAGACAAAGATCCTACTGGATAGCCATAATATATAATATAATATATATAATATATATATATATATATATATATATATATATATTAATATATATATATATTATATATATATATATATATAATATATATATTGGAGAGAGAGAAGGAGAGAGAGAGAGAGAGAGTGAGAGGAGAGAGAGAGAAACATAAATATATATATATATATAATATATATATATATATAATATATTATATATATATATATATAATATAATATAATATATATATATAATATATATATATATCCATAATATATAATATAATTATATATATATATCAGGGCTTGTACAAGTACATTTGTCAAGTACAAGTACAAGTACAATTACTCTAGAATTGTTCAAGTCACAAGCTACTCTAGAATTGTTTCAAGTACAGTACAATGAGTATCAAGTACCAAGTACAAGTACAAGTACTATGAAAACTTGCATTATATATATATATATATATATATATATATATATATATATATATATATATATATATATAGTATATATATTTATATGGATTATATTTATATATATAATAATATTATATTATAATATATATATATATAATATATAACATCATCAATCATCATCATCATCATCACCCACCATCTCTCCCCAAGACTGGAGTAAGGTCCCCAACATGCTACTGAGATAGGATAGTTAAGTAGAAGAGCATAACGTAAGTAGAAAGTAAAGCCCCAACACCTTCCTCTTATACTCATAAGTGCAAGCCTTCGCAGCAAAATATCACCCTAGGACTTAACAACACCGCCACGGACCCACTGTGGTATCTCATCAATGTAAAGTTCATCACATGGACCAGACACACAATGATGCCCCTTCGCAAATTCCTGCCATTCACTCCTATTATGAACCTTTATTCACGTCTCTTTTCCTTCAGACACTCCTTTACTGGCTCAATTGACTTTTTCTTGGCTCTCCCAGCAGGAAGACTCCAAGAATATTCACCACTAAACATCCGATTAACCAACCTACTATCATCCATCCTTTCTCGTATGACCAAATCATCATAAAACACTCTCTTATTTACTCCTCACTCCACTATTAATGTTAAAACATTCACTTTCCACTCCATTTAATCTTACACACTCTTCACTAACGTCATACATACTTCTGATTCTATTCAAAAGCCTACCACCAACACCATATATCATTAACACCTGCCACAGAGCTTCCCAAATAATCCTGTTATATCCCTGATGCAAGTCCATAAAGAGTAAATACAATTTAGTCATCTCTCTCTATTACTACTTTAGATCCAACAACCTACTTTATTCCAGACCATACGTCTCACTAATTATACATTAACCAGTAACAACAACCTCATGTAGACCCTACGCAACTCAAAGACTTAGTCCCTTACATCCACCGACGATTTAATTAGCACCAGGCACCCTACTGTCATTCACAAATTCCTTCCAAACTACACTCGGCATCGTCCAATTCCCTTTCATCCAACAATTATCTTAAATATTAAACTCGAACACTTTTTCCAGCTGTTCCACCATCTTACATAACTTCACACCGAGGACTGTCCTCACTCACAACCAAATCATCTGCATATTCACTACACAAATCCAAATCATCTGCATATAATAGGTAGCTTACCCTCCACTCTCTTACCAATCCTCTCAAGCTCTCTTCATATTCACCCACACAAAAATCAACTCTACATCCTCAATATCAATAGTAGGGATAACACTTCCCACTCTCTTCATCATTCCATCATATATACTATCACAGTTTACAAAAACAATTATCATTATAGTCTTGTACACCCAATCTGCAGTTTCAATCCGAACCATATTTCCTCCTTTTGCTGCATATTCATAATAAATCCTCTCTCTCTTTCCTGCTCTCCGCTAGGGTCTTTTCTTAAATTGTTAATAAATGGATATCCTCTTATAATTTCGAAATATTCGATATATAATATTCTGTTGAACTCTCTTTTATTAAATAATTCCTTCGAAGTCAAGGGTTCCTTGAAAAGTTCAGCGTGACAACACTAATTAAGAAAGGAGAGTAAGTGACACGATCAATGTGATTTTTAAATATAATAAATAATAAATAATATACCAAAAGTTATTTTATTACCTATTGCCAACCTATTACTAATCTAACCTTCACTATACAACTTAACTATTGACCTAATATTAGAAATATAATATATATATATATATATAATAATATATAATACACATAATATCTATATACTTAAAATTTTTACGTTTTTTTGCCTCTACGTTAAGTATTTGTACTTTTCGGTCACCATTAAAAGAAAATAAAAAGCGAGAACGTCCCCAAGTTACTTTCTTCCCGTAGGTTCAACCACATTTTTAAGAATTGAAAATTTCATATAGTCTATATTACATACTTTTTTAATTATCTATATAAACATAATTTAATACATATAAGTATTAAAATAAGTATAAATATATTATCTATATATATATATATATATTATATATTATTATATATATTATATATATTATTAATATATATATATATATCTATTACTACTATATAACTATATTAAAAATACAAATATATATACTGAATATATATATATATTATATGAATTATATATTATTATATATACTATATATATATTAATTTATATATATAATATTAATTATATTAATAATAAATAATAATAATATATATAATATATATTAATATAATAATAAATATATTATATATATATAAAATATACTATCTATATTATATACTTAGTACTTAGATATATACTAAGATTATGAGTTACATATATTATATATATATATTAAGATAAATACATATAACTATATAACTATTATAATATAAAATATATAATATATATGGTGTGTTGGTGTGTGTGTGTATAGAGTTCCGGTGTGTGTGTATCGTACGCGTTGCGTATTAGTATTCTTTAACCCATATGACTATTTAAAGTGTGAAATAGTGCATATTAATTATTGAATTTGAAGAAGACGATCGAGCACTATTCTGCAAAAAGCTTCCCTTTCAACTTTTCAAACGTCGCAACTGCAAGAAGATATGAAACCAATTTAATACTACCATATCCAAATAAATAGTAGTAAAATAATATAATAAATTAAAATAATAAATATAATAATAATAATAATAATCATATAATAAATAATAATAATATATAATAATAATAATTATTATAATAAACCATAAAACTAAACCCATTTAGTTTTTGATTATATTTAAGTAAATATAATAATCCCTTTTAATTGCATTTAAACTTGACTGATGTTAAACAATTATTATTATTATTTTATTATATTATTATATATTATATTTTATATTTATCTTAATGATTATATATATATTATTATATTATTATTTCTATTATTATTATTATTATCATTATTATATTCTTATATCATATTACTATTATTAGTTATGGCGAGACAGTCAGATTTGCCGTATATTGCCTTAACATTTCTCTTATTAATTGGCTATGTTACCCAAATCGCAAATCTGAACTCAAATCAATAATTTATAATCAAAATATAATTCCAAGAATTCATAATATATATATTTTAGTACTTGGTTTCTACGATATATATAAATATTAATAATTATATTATAATTACTTATATTAGAATATATATATATATATATAATATATATAATATATAATATATATATATATATACTATGTGTGTGCATTGTGTGTGTGTGTGTGTGTGTGTGTGTGGTTTGGTAAAAAAATTTTTTGTCGTTTTCTGGTAAAAAATGTATTAAAAAACCGAAAGAAATGGTAAGTAAGAAAAGAAAAAAAAAGAAAAAGAAAAATGTGCTGGTAAGCAAAGTTGAGAAAACTCTTGAGAAGAAAATCTGAATTTAATGGAGAAGAAATTGTCGAGCTTGTGAATAAGTAATGAGTTTCAATCAGAAATAAAGTTTGAAGAAAATAAAAATGAATTAATATTTTCGCAAATTTATATCTCATTCTTTACATTGAGTAAATAAAATTTTTAGTACAAATTAAAAAACTAATTATGAGGAGTCAATAATAATTTAAAGAATTTGTTTTTTAGAAGTATATGTTAATTAAAAGCAAGATTAACATCTTTTCTTGAACACATTTATGTATAAATTTCAGTACCACACTCGATCACCAGGAAACGCTTATAATTCTTCCAACTTACCCGATTATCTGAACACGAAAACTTCATATTGAAACTGTGCGAGCAATACTCATACCCCATACCATATTAGCTTCACGTTTCCTCTCACGAGCAGAATCACTAATAATAACTATATTTTTATTTTCTAGAAATTTATTAATTAGTTAATAATAATATTATACATATGACTATATACTATATCTATATACTTCACTATATGAATAATTCATAATAATAAATAACTACTATAATATATATATACATATAAGAATTGATTATTTTTTTTTTTGTTATTTTTCTTTTATTTGAAAGTTTAGACTCGTATACATAGGACACTACCCACGCCTCCACAAAAACGCCTGACCACACTGCGGTGGAAAAAAATATCAAACTACCAATGGCGTGTCCTGATCTACAATTTCATAAGTAACGTCAAAAAAACGTTAAAATAAAAAAGAATACTGAAATTGCCTAACTACAATATCTCAAACCTAAACAAGTTGTCATCCTGGCAGAATAATTATGTTACATGAACAAAACAAATATATATAAATATCATCCTTGTGAAAAACCAAGAAACATAGTCTATACTATCAAAGTAAATTCGATAAGATATGGAAAATCTTTGGAAAGTTACGGATCGTAATAAGTGAAAATACCGCGCGAAATAGGACCAGCTCGGCAACAATCCTATCCAAATAATGTCGATACAGATTTGGTATAGCTCGACAAAAATTGCAAAATAGGAGGGGTCGTAAACATAAGTGATAATGAATGGACGGCCAAACTGAGCGCCTGTTATAATCTTCGTAAGCGTTTCGTTCGTGGAGGAGGATGCCACACACTCCCCGCATGATCGCTTATAATATTTCTAGTTCGCCCTCTTATCACTCGTCCCACGCTTTGCAACAATGACTCGAAAACCTTGTCGGAGAGCAGTAGTAATCGGTTAGATATCATGCACCTAGTCCATATGACAGCTGCGATCGAACAACTCCGAATGAGAGTGGCCATTGATGGCCGTCTGTCAGCGATTTCATGCACAGTTTACCCTACAGAGAAGGGTTCCAACATAAAATATATTTGCTTTCTTGCGGAATGGACGCACCCCGAAGAAATTGCTCACAGCATCCATTGTATTTTGAATAAGGTTTTAACGCTTAGCGCGCTGAGCGAACTGAAAGATATCTTGTGTAGAAAGAATCAATAAGCACAATTTCCATAATAGCCATAATTTGCTTTGAAAATTGAATCAATGAGGGGGAGGTATGGAAAGTGCGACAGTATGGAAAGACAGCATATGCGCCCACACTTTCCGGTTTAGAGCATCAGAAACTGGTGAATCATCATAACTGCGGAAAGACAAGATGATCCTTTAACAGGTCAGCGAGCTTGATTTGAGAGAAGTCTGCAAGCAAAATTGGGACCGGGGACAACCAAGTGGGTATCCTTCATCGTATGGAAAGGAGACCTTTTTAAAAAGGTGATATAAGGGAAAAAGATGATTTCGAACCGTGTTCGCAATGGCCAGATAATTGGGTCAAGCACCTCTGCATCGTGTCAGGGCAGACGATGGGGTTTGAAAAACGAAGTAACTAACATGATGATCTCTTCGGAAGAGAAATCTCACAATGCTTTCAACTTCAACTGACCGAGGACGATCGGAAGTCCGTAAAGCGGATCGCCACGTTATTATTGGGATCCTACAACTCGATAGAGTATGGCTGAGGCGACACTATACTTAGACATCCTCCTATATCAACGCTCCGAGACATAAGGTATAAGACTAAAAAGACTTGCGATCAGCACCAGATTTTAGTCCGAGGATGACAACAGCAAGAGGCCATACAATGTTGAGATTTAAACTGCAATGTTAATTCTCTAGAGAGCCCTAATTGAACCTGTAACAGTATACAGGAGGGCTGCGAACCTAGATAAGTTAGTTCGTGGTAGTTGTGCACATATTCTTCACCATTCCTTTCTGAAAAGGCACGCTAGGGTTTGGTGAAGAAAAAAACATGGGAGATAACCCATTGTGAATATTCCAATACATTGAAGTGCCTCAGAAAGGCAGCGGGCACCGCCTATATAAAACACAATCAGCAACATAGAGAGAAAAAGTGACCGTCGCTGGAGAAAGTAACAATGTCATAAATCCAAGCATAAAGTATGGACACTTAGACAACAATCTACTGCGAAACGCCTTCATCCACGAGTAAAAGTGGCGTGACAAATAGAAGACACGGAATGGATGATATGTGACCAAAATACCATTAATGAAAAGACTTGTCGCAAACAGCTCGAATGGAAGTTTTAAGGAGAATCCCATTTCTCCCGTTGTATCATAAGCTTTTTCAAGGCAAAGAAGACACAAGAACCATCCCACCAGTTGAGAAGTCTTCCGGATGTCTGTCTAGTTAAGCGAAGGCGTCCGCGGTTGCGAGCGAACGGAGTTTTGCGAAAGCCCAAGCTTGAGTTAAAAGGCGGGCGACTCTCCAGAACAGGAGAAACCGGGCCGTAAACCAGGTGGTCGCCATAAGTTAACAAGGTTGAGGGACGTCAGTGAGATTTTTGGTCTTGGTATCCCACCAGCTGCGGTTCCTATCCCAGTGGGGGGATAGGAAGTACAAAAGCTGAGGTCCCAAATAGAGTGGAAAGAGTGACATGAAAAGACAAAAGGGAGGCCGAAGGAGAGAGGGAGCATGATATACGAATCAGTCTGGGACCAATGTAAGCACCGTTCTTTGCTAACTCGCCAGTGCAGTTTAGATACTCTGCAAGTGTAAAAGACGGTTGTAGAATGATCTCCCCTTTCGCTGTTTGAAAAGTTCTGGCCAGTGCTGTGTCAAGTTTCTCAGTTTTGAATCAGGCTTCGAGTGTACGCGGGCAATGAATCGAATGTGTCTAGCATAGCTATACCTAACGCATCCGCTACCACCGCAGGAGCGGAGATTCGTATCATGCTATAATCAGGCCCATAACTGGGAGCTGTGGGGGTGAGGAGTTATTTGGAAGCGACGAATATTTTACTGTGTAACTTTTCCACACTAAGGAAGGGGAGTTGTGGAGTTGACAGTCGATATGTAAGTTCGAAAATATTGTTTACGCTGTTTGACGATTAATTCGCAGAGATCTCGCTGTCTGCTTTAATTAAAAATAATCATGTTTGGGGTGCTACGGGTCTTTT
The DNA here is from genome assembly GCA_015478945.1 of Trachelipus rathkii. Taxonomy (NCBI): domain Eukaryota; kingdom Metazoa; phylum Arthropoda; class Malacostraca; order Isopoda; family Trachelipodidae; genus Trachelipus; species Trachelipus rathkii. The sequence continues at coordinate 8,868 of JABUQX010001229.1, forward strand.
TGTATTGCCTCTAGAGTTTCTTCTTCTCTCGGTTGGCTTGGGCGCACTCTTGGGACCACCAAGAGGGGTGCCGACCGCCTGCCTGAGGGAGACTGCGGGATGATGCAAGCTTCCGCCGCAGAGATGACTACTTGCTGGAAGAAGCAAAAAGGCATCATCACCAGTCGGAAATCTTATTGAAAGGAGAAAGAGGGATAGCTGCTGGCCTGATAAAAAGTGAGCCCACTCCGCTGATGTTCCTCGCGTCATTAACGCCAGCTGGAGTATGGGTTTTTGGCATGGGCTTGAACAAAGCTCATTTAATGCTTATTGGGTAATGATCCGCTGCGAATAAATAATCAAATGGGACCAGGTAAAAACGATCCATAAGGGAATGGGAACAAAAGGAAATATCGATGCAAGAAGAAGTGTGTGTATCTAAAAGTTCATAGGTATGGAATCCTGTGTTAAGGCATCCCAGGAAAGAGGGTTAGGAGATCTAATAAGATCTTGGACTTAGATGAAGTGACAGAGTCACGACCAAGCATAAGGGTGCGTGAGGTTGAAAGTCACCTTAGGCTTATAAACAACCGCGAGCAGGTGATCTGTATTAATAAAAAGATGCATATAAGCGACCTTTTAGTAAATTCCATCTACTGTCGGAAGCAGGTAGATTTTGAACATATAGTAGATGTCGATGGAAAAGTGAGATTCTGCCGCAACAGTGCATGAAGTTTGTTTGGAGAGGGACTGGGGAATAGGGGACAGATTCGTGAATGAGTATTCCTGCCCCTCCCCTTCATTGTCACCTCTTTCTATAGAAGTTAACGGCGATTTATATTCAGATGGGTGAAAGAAGTCACGATGACATAGTCGAAAGTTCCTGCACAACATATTACACTTTGGGTGGTGCATATGTTTTTTTGAACAATGTTTCTTCGAAATTAGGGGTTAGTAATAGCCACGTTACAATTCCACTTGAAGGAAAGTATCATGGTGAGTTACATGAAAGATTATGATTGGTGGTTTTCTATTAGAGTAACTAATTGATCTCTATGTGATCTGGGGGAAATGTGGAGAGCGTGCGGTATCAGATGAGAGGCGTTTAAGATTTTATTGACGGCGAGTCTCGCGAGAAGGGAGAACAAAACTGGGGGAGAGATGGTAGTCATACACCAGAGATTTGTTAGGTTGTTTGAATCTTTAAGGGAGGAGTTTTCAGATTATTTGGTGAAAAGAGCTTCACCATGAATGCGAAATAATAGGTTGAATTCAACCAAATCCAACTTATGTGGGTTTGGTTGGTTAATAGGAGAGCATTTCGTAATGCTCATATTTATTAGTGAGATCAGTATCAGAACCCGCTTGGCAAAGCAAGCAGATTCAGAAATGTGAGAGGGCTATTGAGTGTTTTCCATGGAAATGGGGAAGGAAGGTGTATCCGAAATGGTATATGGTCTTTTTGAGAATGTATTGGTGTGTTGACGACATTACGAATTTCCAATCAAGTCTGATTCGATGAATTGGCAAGGTCTGATTCTGAGAGAATTTCCAGTACATCATACTGCGAGTGCTTGGCTTGGAGGCAAATTGTGAGTAGATTAATTGCGAAGTAATGAGGGAACCTCAATGAGGGTCTCCTTCATGACTTCCATTTAGACCAAGAACGTTATATGGCGTTTTGCGATCGGTTTACGTATTGAACAGTTTTCCATTTCAACCTTTCTCGGAAGTGCAGGAAAGCGAGTTTAGAAACGAGAATGGGTCATCGCATCAAGCTCCTTTTGGGAGCTGTTATCCAATTCCTCTTCTAAGGTATAGAATCCCTTAGAGAGGGCCGATAAAGGAAACTCGGGGGAAGAGGTTATAGAAGAATCGAGAGGAACTAAAAAAAAAAAAAAAAAAAACTGTCTTTTGTAGCTATTAGCATGATTGTTGATGAGTGTTCCTGGCGTAGGTAGTAGTAAGACACAAGCTATTAAAGCCTTCATTTGTGCAACATCTAGCCTCATGCGAGTTCTCTATAATTTTGCATTTTTACATCTGGGGTTATTGTGTTACTGTTTAAGAATTCGGTTGCTCTATATTTTAACGAATAATCTTTAACTTGGCGACTGTTCTTTTCTGTTGGTGTTTTAAAACATCTTTACCAGGGGTTTTAGTAATGGTGGGAGGCCGAATTAAGGACAAAGAGACCGTCCTCTCGCATAAGTTTTGTGACCCAAATTGGTGAGGATGCGGACACGTGTGTCTTGGCAGGGAGTGTTTTCCAAATTCTGTATTGGATGAGCTAGCTAGTTTCATTGGTAGCTTGGTTGAGAGATTTAATTGTCAGGATAGGCTCCATGTGATGGCTCTTGCGACGGGAGATTCACATCAATGGCCTGCATTTTCTGCTTTTGAGAAGTGGTAGTGTGGCAGTACAGGGTAGACTGGTGCTACTTGCCTGAGTTTCACGGAATTTAATGAGAGGAGTTCTATTTAGGATGGGTTGTGTTGGCGATTAACACTGGAGGCGTGGGCGGTAGCTGTGATTGTGTTCGTTAAGATTTTGATTGATTTGTCTGAAATATTTCATTGAGCTGGACGTATAGCATCTCTCCTGCTTTCAATTTATGTATAGTACAAGCTCTTAAAAGCCTCTGTTCAAAACTGGTAGAGGACGGGCATTTGAGAGAGGAAGCACTGTGGGGATCCTTTGCAGTTTCTGCAGGTTAGGAGTATTTTCACATATGGAGTGTGAAATAATTCTGCGCAGATTGGGCATATGTCTTCCGGTCCCCTACAGTATTTACGGGGGTATTAAGCCCGAGACCAGTTGACATGAAGCAACGTTGGTCGAAGAAATCGTTACAAGACGTCGAGGTGCTGAACACTAGTACTTCTGTGAACCCTATTTTCCACAACTCTTTGTAGGTGAGGATACGGGTGTGTTAGAAGGTCAAGTTAGCGTAAACGGGTGGTTTTTGTATTTAGTCAAAGAGCGAGTTTCCCGGCGAGGGAGCAAATTCTTATAAAAATGTTTGTGACGGACAAAATCTTCCTCTTTGAGTTCTTTTCTCTCAAAAACGACAGCTGAAGTCTTTCGTCTTCATGAATTTTAGAGAACAATATAATTGTGTCCTTCCTCAGATGTGTTCTCCTAGATTGTCATCGAGGGAGTAATGAAGATAAATATAGGAAACTCCATACCAAGAGAACGTTTAAGGATGAGCAGAATGGAACTTCATTTCGGTGTGAGCGGCTTTACGAGAAATGGACCCATTTCCTCATCTCTCAATGTGACTGGAGGGTCTTCAACTCCTAGGCTTGTTCGAGTGCCTACTGAGAGAATGGTTCTGCTGCTCAGTAAGAGTTTTTGATTTGGTAGCAGGATCGCACAGTATGGTAATACATCAGGGTATACTATTATACTGCTGACATTCACGGAGGAATGCAGCATATGGAATAAGTAAACGAATGAAGAGCGGGAACGGTTACGGGGGCCACCTTGGCGCGATTGAGCCCGGGTACCGTTGGCGGGCACCGAGGTGCCGGCGTTGCTGCTGTGTTCGACGAAGCGATGGATTTGCGAAGGCCCCTCAGGTGTAGAACGAAGAAAGGCAATATTCACTCTGGTACCAGGTCTAGAAAGTAGTAGGGACCGATCGGTGGTTAGGCTGGCGCTTTTTTTTCGCGTAGATATGGTAATTGTTTGTTGTTTCGTATTCAGCTCAACCTTGGTTTAAACACGTGTTTTCTCGTTCAAGGGCTTTTCCATAAAAATTTTACTACAAACTTCGTCTCCATGGAATGAACAACAGTAACAATAATGCAAATGTAGATTTATTAAAACGTAAAAACAGTGATGGCGCTGGAAAGGCGGAATATTTCAATCTAAAGTGATAGACGGAATGAATCTCTCGGTCTCCCACCAGGTCACGAATTCCAGAGACGCCACACATGCCACCCGGACCCCACCCGTAGGGTGGGCTGTGGATGTGGCCTCGGAAGATCCTCCCAGAACTCTTCGTCGGTTTACCCACCGTGTACCACACGGCACCTATAGTCTTCACGCAAAGTATGAGATTATACACCAAAGTTGCAGAAACGCCTACCTTCTCAAGTGCCGATAGCCAAGGCTCAAGGAGTTCCCTACAATTGAGCACGGAGCACAACCGGTCAGAGAAGGAAGCCTCTTGTCGAGCGTCAAATATGTAACCGGTTTTTAATTACATTTTTACCCTCATCCACGGGGAGAAGTTGTGTGGTGAAACCTGAAAAACCTCAAGAAGGAAGAGCTCCCATGCATTCCGAGTGATGGCCCATAGGGCATGTTGATGGGAGAGAACGGGGAAGGGGCAAAACTCGTCAGATTATACAAATTAATCTTGATAGGGACTTATAGGTGGGGAATTATCATAAACAACTCCAGTCTTCTCTCGCTCTACGGTACACTGATTACAGAGCCACGATAGGATATATACCCAACGCCACAACAGTATGATATCCACCACTGATGAGCCCATCCACCCAACTCGCACAGAGGTAATGAGCACCGTAGCGGTGCTTGAGATGATAGTGACATATTAATAAAGGTATATATATATAATATATTTATATATATTATATTAATATATTAGAACTCTAAGTGAATACTTATTATAATGATACATCATTCACCCCCTCTATATTCTATAATGACTAATATTAAAATGCTATAAATATATTCATACTATTTACTATATATAACTTTATATACATAGTATAATAAATATATATATAATATATATAATATATACTACCTCGTCGAGAAGGATTAAGCGTACAACTGGCTCATCCATATGACTTTACATTAACTGGATTAGACAGAATGTAACAGAACAGCACTGCTGTTAACTTTTATTATGCAAAAGAAGAACATTTCATCAGGGACACAGATACAAAGCTGTAATAGTAGACACCGAGGGAGCACACTTTCATCAGGGACACAGTATACAAAGCTGTAATAGTAGACACCCGGGAGCACACGGGGTCAGGGCAGGACACGCGCCACGACTGACGTTGAAGACCGTTTTATGCGTATGCGGTCCGTAAGAGACAGCCATACAACAGCAAGGCACCTTCAAATATAACTTCAGGAGGTACATCGAACCCGTGTGAGTGATAATACAATACGTCTATGCCTCGCGGAACACAATTTGTGGCCATGGAAGCCGGCCATAGGACCACGACACACCAGGAAGTATTGACGGGTGTGACTAGCATTTGCCTGGAACACCATCATTGGACCGTCGGATATTTGACGAATGTGCTGTTTACGAATGAGTCCAGAGTCAGTCTCAACACCTCCGATCGGCCACCCAGAGTCTTTCGACGACCTAATGAAAGGTACACGCAATATAATGTGGGAGGTATTGCCATTTGGAGGTGAATCTCTCATGGTCTGGGGAGGCATACCTTTAACTGGTCGTACATAATTGCACGTCCTAGATGGCGGTTCCCTAAGCTCCGCAAGGTAAATCGCAGACACCCTTGACCCGTATGCAGTGCGATGCTCTACATCGATGACGAATTCATCAATTGCATGGCAAAGCAAGACCACACAAGGCCAGATGTGTCACTGAATGCCTAACGACGGTCCAATTCAGAAAATTGGATTGGCCAGCATACTGTCCCGACCTAAACCAAATTGAACATGTGTGGGACATGTTGAAACGGCGGTTGAGCAGCTGCAACTACCTCCAGGAACCCTCCAGGCGGTGCGTCGATCATGGAACCAGATTTCCGTGGAGGACTTTCGGCACCTCACTGAGAGCATGCCACGACGGTGCCAAGCAGTCGTCAGTGACAGAGGTTCCCATACAGGTTATTGAGTAACACCAATCACACACTAACCCTTCACCGCGATAACGTCCCACGTTGGAGGAAACGCATCTGCTACATACATGACCCATTCGCAGGCCCTAAGGTGATTCCTAGGGACCCTCGACAATCTTACTACTGTATGTGTCCCCAGTTGAACAACCTTGTAAAGGCCAGAATAAAGTGCTTCAAAACTCTTCCGAATGCGATTGACTCGTAGAAAGACATTGGAACAGGTTTGAAGTTCCGCAGTAATGTATGAAGTTGATGTTGATCTCTGGTGCGAATTTGAAGGAAGTATGAATCACAG
>JABUQX010001229.1:25000-27500 GCA_015478945.1 Trachelipus rathkii
ATATATAATAATAATATATAATAATAATAATATATGTAAAAATAAATATAATAATAATTATAATAATATATATATATATATATAATAATAATAATATAATAATATAATATATATATATATATAATCACCCTCTTTTCTCCCAGAACCAAGGGTAGGGTGCGCAAACATGCACTGGAAATCTGAGGCATGCATGAGCATTCTCAGATTCTCCTAGGTAAAAGTAATTGGTAGCGGAGCCTAAACCCAATTATCCTTCCCTCTTAGGCGCCTCTTACGACTGAGAAGGAGACGTACCTTGAAATTCTCCATACACAGGGATAATATATATATATATATATATATATATATATATATATATATATATATATATAATATATATATATATATATATAATAATAATAATAATATATATATATATATAATAATATATATATATATATATATATATATATATATATATATATATATATATATATATATATATGAGAAAAAAAAAATTTTTTGTGTATTTGTGTCAAATCTCTTCTAGTGTAAGATGAGGAACTTTGTTATCTTTCGAGTTCGAAATGATTTTACCAAGGCCTTTCAATGTGAATGGAAATAGAAATTCATTCAAAAACGTTTCAATACACAATATCCAATAAGATGAGCTTAGTCATTCGCCTAGGAAACACCCCCTCCTCCCGGCGCACTCACACATGCGCACACTATACTATGTAATATAATAATAAATAATAATAATAATAATAATATATATATATATATAATATGTATATATATGTAATAATATGTATAATATATATATATATATTACGCACCTTACTCCCATTCTTGGGAAATAGAAGGAAGATAAAGAAAGAAATATATATACATAATAATAATATATATATATAATCATTATAATCATATATATATATATAATAATATATATATATAATATAATAATAATAATATGTAATATATATATATATGCATATATAATATATATATATATATATAATAATAATAATAATATATATAATATATATATATATATATATATATATATATATATATATATATATATATATATATATATATATATATATATATATATATATATATATATATATACATATATTCCCTTATTTTTGTCTCTACCGCTTTTTCCTCTTCCTCATCACAGATGATGTAAATTGATGTTTTAAGAGGAATATTCAGGTTTTGAGCTAATTTTCAGTAAATAGGAAAAAAAAAACAACATTTTAACTTTACCTTAAACCTATATAATATTAGAAAGTTGTCTTTAAAATGTTTTCTTTCATAGTTTTCTGTGTATAGCACTCCCCCCCCCCAAAAAAAAAAATTGATATTTTTAAATGGTTTTGAAATTTTATATTTTATACCTTATTCGAGATCACCTGATTGGCAATTTGCTACCCTTGAAACCTTTCGCCATGAGCAAATAATGAACATTTTATTTTATTTTTTTATAATTTTCTGTGATGCAATAAATTTTGAAATTTTAATTTTTTTTTTAAGAAGCCAATCGAAAGCACAGATGTTGAAATAACTTGGAAAAGTTACCGCTTCGTGTTGGTCTCCGGCGGAAAAAAGTTACCTCTTCGTGTTGGTCTTCAGCAGAAAAAATTACCAGGTCGTGTTGGTATTCGATTTTTTTTTTTTACAGGTTTCGACTCCACAAAGCTATGGGCGAATGCTGTGGACTTAATAGCAAAGTAATTTCTCCATAATAGGTCAGGAAAACAACGAATTCTCATTTTCGATTTTAGCGGTGAAATTGATTCAAGTGTAACTCTTTGGAAAATAAAATTAAAAAAATCATGGTCGTATTTTGTGATGTTTTGATGCCCACTCAACCCTCAATTTTTCACGATGCTAAATTTCTTTATAAAAACGTAAAAATGGATAACTTAGTTTTAATCTAAGTTTGCAATAATCTGACGATTTGTTTCACCCCTCAGGTAGTCATAAAGTACTTCCGTGTACTGCTGAGGTAATTCTCATTTCGAAAACCCCTTCCCGAGATCTTACCATTTGTAACTGAACTAGTTTTCCGCCAGAATAGAAAATATAATAGTCAAAAGATAAAGGACGCGATAATTTGAAACAGAACCTCCAAAGCGGGTTACATTTTCACTTATAAGTAATAAATTTGAAACGGATATTACTTTGTCAAACATCCAAAGGAAATTCGGGATGACGTCAAACATCAGCAATCAACGAAATGTAGGGAGAAATGTTACACAAATTTTATCGATCAGCAAAATCAGTAGGACAAGAAAGACGCAAAGCTCTTTAATCAAAATTGAAGCTCGCCTCCAATTTTAAAGCTAAAATCATAAAATAAAGGGAACAATTTTAACACTTTGATTAAATCGTTATAATAATTTTGTTTCTTCTTTTAGAATACGTATTTTTTTAGCCTTCAATCAATCAATCACCCAATATATATATATATATATATATATATAAATATATACTATATATATATATAATA
>JABUQX010001229.1:32500-40000 GCA_015478945.1 Trachelipus rathkii
AACTTACCTCTGTTATTTCATGAATTTCTAAATAGTCATTATGAATTAGGTTTTCAATGCCTCAAAAACTCAGTTCCTCTATCTTTTTACTCAACACTATCTTCCACACAACTATAACATCTTCTTTGAAATCACACAAATCAAACCTTCATCTGTCCTTAATATTCTTGGTGTTTCTATTTCTTGTGACCTTAATTGAAAGGATCACATTACTTAACTTTCTAAACAAGTTTCTAAGAGGATGGGTGAACTGAGACTCCTTTGGAATTTCTTCACTCCTTCCCAGTTTCTTGCTCTTAACAGGAATATCGTTCGCCCCTTTATGGAGTATGCCTCACACATCTGGGGTGATCCCACTTATATAGATCTTTTTGAAAAGGTGGTGCCTAGTCATATAGCTCTCCTGCTATTTAACTCTAAAGTCTCTTTCTACCCGCTGAATTGTTTCGCTACTCTCTTTATAGCATTACAACGGACAATGCTCTTCTGAACTCTTCAGTCGCATACCTCCTCCATTGAGAAGGGTTTGTGAGACACGCCTTTCTACACAATCTCATCCTTTCACTATCCAACTTTCTAACCCCAGACAACTGCTATGCTCATTCTTACATGTAATTCCCTGGTAAAGTCTGGAACACACTTCCTTTATTTATTTTCCCAACTATCTTTGACTTACACACTTTTAAACACAGTTTATCGGGGCATGTCAGCCTTTAATTTGAATCTGCCCCGGGAACTCTTCCCAGCTCTGGTGGAATTAGGTAGACCTTTGTCATTTTCCCACTATATATATATATATATATATATTTTTGTATATATAATATATATATATATATATATATATATATATATATATATATATATATATATATATATATATATATATATATATATATATATATATATATATTAAGAAGTATTAACGTCGTTCCGGAAAGCTTGTTTTGTGTTATTAATATATATCGTGGATGTTAAAATTTTCTTTCCACTGATACTGAACTATTTATGTAAAATATTTTAAACAAATAATAAAATTTTAAAACCGAAGTGACCCACGAAGCTTTATTTAAACATTTTATATACTTTCCCGTAATTCTGGTCTGTAGGAAAGGAAACAGGGTTTGGATGCTAACAAACTCTTTATCAAAGTGTCTAACGAGGTTTCAGCTTGCCATGCACTCCCATCAGTTGCTCTCCCCAATATCGATCCATTTATGAATACAGGTTATAATTGGTCATTTAATATCTGAACCTTATTAAAAGCAAGTTTTATTTCAAAAATCGAACTTTTTCTGCATGTTCAATGAACTTTAAAAGTCTTGTGTTTAAGTCTTATGTTTTTTTTTTTCTTAAACTATACTTGCGCCCCTAAATTTATATTCGGTCGAGACACTGCTGGGAGAACAAGTTAGATAACACCGAGGAAGGTGATTCAATTTGGGATATTTTTTTCTGATTTAACTTCCACAATTTCAGAGCATTAGCGTCACTCTGCGCTGTTTTTAAGAACATAAGAAGTAAAGAGACAGTAGGGAAACCACATTGGTCTATCAAGGCTGTCCCAATCATGCTAAATATTTATCAAACACATGCCCATTCAACATGCGCTTCCTACACCGTACCCTAATGCTTGTCAATATTCTCCATTAGAATACAAATCAACAATTTTATCAGCTATATTTTTGTCTTCATTGTCATGTTCATGTTACTATTTGATAGCAAGAATATTTGTCGCGTTCATTACATTTTTGTATATTTAAATTTAGGCAAATTGATTAATATGATTCACAATTTCACCCAATTAATAAATACAGTTTGTTTCTAATTAATGAAAGAAATAAAAATAAAAATAAATAAAAAAAATTATGGGGTGAGGAAGGGCTTCTTAAATTTTGCATGTTGGTGATGAATTTCTCATTTTAAGATAAAATACATGAATTAAATTAATAATAATAATAATAATAATAATAATAATAATAATAATAATAATAATAATAATAATAATAATAATAATAATAATAATAATAATAATAATAATAATAATAATGAGATAATTATAATAATAATAATAACAATAATAATAACTAATAATAATAATAATAACAGTACCAACAATAACAGAAACAACAGTAACAATAATAATAATAATAATAATAATAATAATAATAATAATAATAATAATAATAATAATAATAATAATAATAATAATAATAATAATAATAATAATAATAATAATAATAATAATGATAATCATGATAATCATGATAATCATGATGATAATGATAATAATGATAATAATGATAATAATGATAATAATAATAATAATAATAATAATAATAATAATAATAATAATAATAATAATAATAATAATAATAATAATAATAATAATAATAATAATAATAATAATAATAATAATAATAATAATAATAATAATAATAATAATAATAATTTTTAGTTCCATTTATGAAAACTTTTTTTTACCGTATTTCCAACATATGCAAAAATTAAATTATCTGCTTGTCAATTTTGAAAATATTTTTCATAAGAAATTCAAAATGCAATTTTAATAATAATAATAATAATAATAATAATAATAATAATAATAATAATAATAATAATAATAATAATAATAATAATAATAATAATAATAATAATAATAATAATAATAATAATAATAATAATAATAATGGTAATAATAATAATAATGGTAATACTAATAATAATAATAATAATAATAATAATAATAATAATAATAATAATAATAATAATAATAATAATAATGTCAATAATAATAATGTCAATAATAATAATGTCAATAATAATAATGTCAATAATAATAATGTCAATAATAATAATGTCAATAATAATAATAATGTCAATAATAATAATGTCAATAATAATAATGTCAATAATAATAATGTCAATAATAATAATGTCAATAATAACAATGTCAATAATAATAATGTCAATAATAATAATGTCAATAATAATAATGTTAATAATAATAATAATAATAATAATAATAATAATAATAATAATAATAATAATAATAATAATAATAATAATAATAATAATAATAATAATAATAATAATAATAATAATAATAATAATAATAATAATAATAATAATAAGAAGAAGAAGAAGAAAAAGAAGAGATTAGACTAGTTTTACATTACCTTTTGAAATAAATTTGTTATTTCGAAATATGGGTAAATTAGTGGTAGTGGTAATGGTCTAATAGGGATCGAAAAATTGAGATTTTGCATTCCGGTAAATAAAAGTTGAGAATTAACGCAGTGGGATTATATATCTATTTCAACCACGGATACTAAAAAAACTAATTGAGCCAAGTGTGGTATTTTATTAGTACCTGTAGTTCAAAGATATACCATTTAAGAATGCATGTAAGTACTTCCTACCAGGATGCTTTTTGTTTGAAAAACTAATATCAAATGCAGATTAAATTTGAATAATTTTTGAAGGTCAAATAATGATTACTTTGATATAATTGGTTTTATTCTCCGGTTTTATGTATTTTGTGTCTATTACGCGTGTTCTTTATTACCAACGTCCCAGAAGCAATTTAAAAATTTATTTTTGCTGATCGATATTTGGAACGCCCCAAATAGACATGAGTTTATTTCTGATTTAAACTATCGAAATAAACCGTTCTTGAAACTATAAATGAGTTTAAAAGAAAGAAATAACCAAAAAAATATTGAAAGAGAATGAGGAAGTATATAAATATTAAAATTTTAACACTTGCTTGTTAAAATTGGAAGAGGGAGATGGAAGTTAAATATGAGGAATAATGGAAAACAATGACTGTTTATAATAAGAGTTGATTATTCCATTACCAAATTTTTGTTTACTTTTAAAAGGGGGAAAAAAATATCGAAAAGGTTATTTTGAAACGCTGAAGAAGTTTTCACGACAAAAATTAATTGCAAACACAAATCACAATGGCACAATTTTAATTACTTTTCTTCCTTGCATTAATTTAGAACTTTTTAAAATTTTTTATTAATTAACTCTGTTCATAATATCCTCTATAGTTATAGAACAGGAGACACGGAGTTGTAATAGATGGCAGCTAACTTTAATCAATCTCGGTGTAAAGAAACCCTATTATATATATATATATATATATATATATATATATATATATATATATTATATATATATATATATATATATAAATATATTTCTATATAAAAATAATATATATATATATATATATATATATATATATATATATATATATATATATATATATATATATATATATATGTGTGTGGGTGTCATTCATATTAAATAGGATTCAGTATTGAAAAAAGATAGGCAATCTTATTAATATAACCTTTCTCTTTTGCAATTTTAAAAATTTGTACTCACATATATTGAAAATTTTAATATTAAAATATAATGGAAAAGGTAATGTCTCTTCCAGAACTATTATGTATCATTGAAGGAAGTAATATTACCGAAAAGGCCTTTAAAATCAGTTGTTGCTCCCTTTTATATTCGATCGTAATGACTCATTCCACAAAATGTTAAAATAAAACTTGGTTGAATGAACGAATTATTTTAGAATTCTTCGTAATGATAAGAGGAAACTTCATATTGCAATTCTAACATAATTGGTACTTTAAATCTATTATCAAATAGTAATATATTTTCGGAAACGTTATTAATAGTATTGGATAAATCTTTTAGCTTTCTCTTAAATATATATATATATATATATATATATATATATATATATATATATATATTTTATATATCTTATATATATATATATATATATATATATATATATATATATATATATATATATATATATATATATATATATATATATATATATATATATATATATATATATATATATGTGGAGAAAGTCTAGTTATGGACCTTTTGAACGGTACTCGTTAGCCAAAAAAAAATAGTACAGGTATCTTTATGGACCATAAATAGACTTTCTATTATAGGGATTTGATGATTCAAAAATATATAGGACCTGTTACGTTTTACGACTCCGTCAGTTTTAATATTTTTTTTTTTTTAACTAAAGGAATACCCAAGGGTAAACCGCAAAGATGGCAGGAGTCGGGGTCTCTCGGCCTTCCGGGGAACGACAGGGTAGGACTATTTCCTTCCTCCGGGGAGGGTCTCCGGAACCTCTTTGGTATTTGGGTGTCGCGGGGGTTCCTCCGCCCCTCCCCTACGGGGTATGGAAATCGTCCCCCCTTCTGTTCCCCGTCGGCTCGAGCCCCCTATTTTGCCGTGTAATACCTTAACAAATAATATATATATATATATATATATATATATATATATATATATATATATATATATATATATATATATATATATATATATATATATATATATATATATATATATATATATATTAATATAATGGACAAATCTACCTACACTAATAATTTTATATCATTTTTATTTAATAAAGGACATTTTTGAGACTAAAACGAAACACAACCTAACGAACAAAGTTTCACGTTACAACTGAAAAAAATTATGAGTCTACATTGGGTAAAAAGTCTAAAAATTCCTCCGCATCATGAAGTAAAAACTATGAATATTTTAATATTTTTTTGAATTATAACTTCAAAATATAATTTCCCTATGATTTTTATATTATATTTTATATGTAGTTTCATTTATAATAAGTTAAAAAAAAAAATATACTTTAGATAAAAAAATCATTATTTAGCCTTTGTCCTTATATAGTATAGTATAGATATATATATATATATATATATATATATATATATATATATATATATATATATATATATATATATAGTATATATATATATATATATATATATATATATATATATATATATATATCTTTACTTAAATTAAAGGAATATCAAAATAAGCTTTCATTGATAGAAATTCTCAGAATACAACATATATATATATATATATATATATATATATATATATATATATATATATATATATATATATATATATATATATATATATATATATATATATATATATATATAATTTAATATAATATAATATAATATAATTCTTCTACTTTCTCTCTTAACAACAAAATGATTGATTGCTTTCGTTTATATTGTGTAGTTTTGATGAGCACACATTAAAGCCAGTTGTATTAAGTCTTTCTCTTCTGTAGAATTTAAAAAGTATCTTTTGAGTATTTCCTGAGTAGAGAAATTTCTCTTTTGATTGTGCGTTGTGAGTGAGATAAATGCTAAAATCCTTAACTGTCCAAATGTGACTGTACAAATCAAATTTATTTAGAAAATTCGTTTAAAAAAAAAAAAAAAAAAGACTTTACTAAGATTTGTGAATATAGATCTATATCTCACGTTCTCTTTAACTGGTTTGAAAAATTATCCAGTAAAGGAATTGCAATTTTGTCTTTTCCTTTTACATTGATTTTGACAAGCGGCATTATCATTTTTTTCTTCATCTGAAAGCAAAGGTTCTGTTGGAACTCCCAAAATACCTCGAAAATCTTTCAAAACAGGCGTCACATTTTCTGTATGATTAAGAACAATTGCTGTCACTAATGATGGACACTGCAGTATACTACGTAATGGTAGAGTGAAGGAAAAATAATAATAATAATAATAATAATAATAATAATAATAATAATAATAATAATAGTAATAATAACAATAACAATAACAATAATAATAACAATAATAATAATAATAATACACACACACACACACACACACATAACAATAATAATAACAATAATAATAACAATAATAATAACAATAATAATAACAATAATAATAACAATAATAATAACAATAATAATAACAATAATAATAATAATACACACACACAACATCACAAACAACAACAATAATAACTAACAACAATAACAACAATAACAACAATAACAATAACTAATAATAATAATAATAATAATAATAATAATAATAATAATAATAATAATAATAATAATAATAATAATAATAATAATAATAATAATAATAATAATAATAATAATAATAATAATAATAATAATAATAATAATAATAATAATAATAATAATAATAATAATAATTATCCACACACACACACAATAATAATAATAATAATAATAATAATAATAATAATAATAATAACAATAATAATAACAATAATAATAATAATAATAATAATAATAATAATAATAATAATAATAACTAACAATAACAATAACAATAACAATAACAATAACAATAACTAATAATAATAATAATAATAATAATAATAATAATAATCTAACTTATAACCAATTCTCCCTTGACAACAGATTCCTAAAGGTTTTAGGGTTTTTGAAGAAGGTACAATATCTTGATCGGTCTCAAGCTCCTCAAAACCTTCAATAATTGTTCTAAAAACTTATTTTAAATTATAGCAATCGGTTATAATTTTCCACCCACATTGTTTCGCATATTTGTGTCAGTTTTTGTCTATTTTGCCTCTGGGAAAATC
>JABUQX010001229.1:45000-50000 GCA_015478945.1 Trachelipus rathkii
AGTCAAAAACTATATATATATATATATATATATATATATATATATATATATATATATATATTATTTAAATATATATATATATATATATATATATATATATATATATATATATATATCCCTAAGTGGGTTTGAACCCTTACCCTTTAGGACATAATATATATACAAATAATGATGCGGTTTAATGCATTATACTTATATATATATATATATATATATATATATATATATATATATATGTATATATATATATATATATAAATATATATATATATATATATATATATATATATATATATATATATATATTTGAATTATTGAAAGTTGTCAATTTTTTTTATTGCATGAATGCTTTATGACGTGAGCTTAGTTTGAGAAAAGATCGAGGGGGTTTTATATATATATATATATATATATATATATATATATATATATATATATATATATATATATATATATATATATATATATATATATATATATATATATATATATATATATATAGGTGTGTGTGTATGTGTGTGTGTGTATGTATGTTTGTGCGCGCGTAATGAAAATCATGGAATATGTAAGATTAAAACTCGTCAGATATCTTACTGGTACAATTATATTTTTTATTGATTAGTGGTATTTGGTTGTAATTATATCGCACCTCACAAGTAATATTGAACGCAGTTTATACGAAAGGGTTAAAAAAAAAAGTAATTAAAACTTGGTTAAAAAGAGGTTTTTGGATGTTGGCGTTTAGAATGAAAAAATAAATTATTTGGGTAGAACGTTTTTGTATAGTCTTATGCTGAGCTCATGCTGAGCTTGTCATGAGTACGGTTAAAAAGTGGTTTTGCGTTCGGACGAACTTTTACTTTTGATTTCTTTAATTAGTTTTACGGATGTTTTACTCCATTCTAAATGGAATTTAAGAAAGCCTCAAACTTTTCCATGAATACGCAAATCTGGCAAGAAAAATCAAGCTATTTTGAAGGACAAATACATTCGACTGTTCGCTCGCTGTTTGTCAAAAATTTACTTTTTTGATATGTTTATATAGGTCAATGTTTAGTATATTGTTCCATCTATACGAGCGATTTAAACGCTCCTATTCAGCTGTCATTAATAAGGAGTTTATAACGCCTTGTCTTAAGCACTCTGATACAAGGGGTCTTAGACCCCTTCTATATGAGTGCTGAAGATTTAACTCCTTACCTTGCCACCTAATTAAAGGTAACCCTATCTAGAGGCGTAAACTTAACCTAATATGTTATAAAAAATTTTGAAATTTAATTTCTTTTTAAAATTAACTTCTCTTTTAATAGAAAGCTGAGGGGGCTTGGGCACGAGAGAAACGTATTACAGAGCGAAATATAACCGTTTAGGGACTCAAATGGGTATTTATGAGAATCTCAAAATATCCATGAGAACATGGGTGTAGGGTGAAAAGGTTTGAGTGATCAGATCGCACCACTACAAATTTTCCATGAACTTTGACAAATTTCATTTATATAAGTGAATTCAATACAAGTTTAGCATCTAAATTTATTTCCTATCCACTACGAAAACCTCTACGAAATTTTTCCCTTAATACACTTATGCAGAAGAGGAAATTTAAGTCGTTGCGGGATTTGAAGAACGCCTAAGTATTAAGTCTGAGAGCATCTTAATAAACCTGTGACGTGAGTGTAAATATCAAGCCATATGTGCGTATAAATGGTATGTATACATAGTTGTTGTTGTTTTTTTTGGGTGTGTGTGTATTTGAGCTTCACTTCTTTTTAGATTGAATTTCATGTGGTTCTGATTTTGTTTCTCAGAACTCGCGAAGAATTCATTTTACACTGTAGAATTCACATTGTCAAATCCTCAGTTGAATATAGAGAGGTAAAGAAAATACTTCTCTCTCTCTCTCTCTCTCTCTCTCTCTCTCTCTCTCTCTCTCTCTCTCTCTCTCTCTCTCTCTCTCTCATTTTAAAGAATTTAAGCGGAATCTATATAGTAAAAAGGTCAGTATATATATATATATATATAGAAAAATATATATATATAAAAAGTATATATATATATATATATATATATATATATATATATATATATATATATATATATATATATATATATATATATATATATATATATATATATATATGACCAGCCTCCCGAAAGCATCATGCATGTAACTAAAAAACTATAACAGCTACAGGAAAATAAATAACATTTTTGATTTCAGCAAGCAATTTCATCGTTAAAATTTAAGAGACTTATTTTATTGGAATATTATTTATAACACCTTAAATATTAGTATAATCTTATGTCTGGTACGCTCTCATCAACCTTTCATTTCTGCAGTTAGTACGAGAGCAAGAGTTACCAAATATTGTTTTTTTATGCTCTGAGAAAATGTTATTTTTCTTTCATTTCCTTTTAGGGGGTTCGAGCCGACGGACGGACAGAGGGGGGGACGAGTTCCCCCCCCGTTGTCCACCGGTAGGCCGAGAAACCCCGACTCTGTCCATCTTTGTAATTTACCCTTGGGATATCTTTTAGTTAAAAATCGACTTTGGAAACTTTGACGTTCCCCTCGAGCGCTGGTCCTTCGTTATTCTCAAAAAATGATTATCATACAGGTTTTCCATTATTTTTAACAATTTTAAATTTTTCAAAAGCATTTTTTGTTTAATTTCATGGATAAAAATGTCTCCTGATTAATAAAATTTTATTTATTTTCCTGTAGCTGTTATAGTTTTTTTGTTACATGCATGTTGCTTTCGGGAGGCTGACCATAAATATATATATAATATATATATATATATATATATATATATATATATATATATATATATATATATATATATATATATATATATATATATATATATATATATATATATATATATATATATATATATATATATATACTTGTGGATGGGATGTTTCGATATTAAGACTATCTTCTCATGGCTGTTTGGGGATAGAAACCCCCTTCTGATATTATTCATTTCCCGTGAACAATCGCAGTATTATTATTTAATTAGTGACTATTATTAATTGGTGATAGTGTTATTAATAGTGTTTGTGATGATGATAGTGATAATAATAATATAGTAATAATAATAATAATAATAATAATAATAATAATAATAATAATAATAATAATAATAATAATAATAATAATAATAATAATAATAATAATAATAATAATAATAATAATAATAATAATAATATAGTAATAATATAGTAATAATGATGATAGTGGTGCTAATGTTAATAATGGTAATGATAATGATAGTGGCAGTGATGGTAATGATAGTAAAAATGATGATATTAGTGATGGTGATGATAACGATAATGATAATAATAATGATGGTAGTGATGGTGGTAACAGTGATAATAATAGTTTCTTTAATAATAATAATGATAGTAATACTAATAATATATATATGCGTATGTATGTGTATATTTTTTTAATTTTTTTTATGTATTTTATATTTATTTATATAAAAGCGCCCGATAGCTCAGTGTTAGAGCACTCGCCAAACAAAGCGAGGGTCCCAGGTTCGCAACTGGTCGGGTGGGAGAATGTGAGCTATTCTCTCCTTGGGCTTTGCTCCGACGTTAAATGAGTACATCTCCTTGATTAGGGCTCTGCCCGTGAGTGACTGGGTTTATCACTGTAATATATATATATATATATATATATATATATATATATATATTATATATATATATATATATATATATATATATATATATATATATATATATATATATATATATATATATATATATATATATATATATATATATATATATATATATATATATATATATATATATAATGTGTACATGATATATTCATTCATCATTTTAATTTATTGTTAATACGTGTGAATTTAACAGGCGTTATAGAATTATACTCTAAAAATTGTAGGTAAATAATCTTTTGTTTATCTTTTAGTTCATAAAATTAAAAAAGAAAGAAAAAAAAGAGAAAGGAGGAATTCAAGAAGGAAAAAGATTAGAAAATGGAAATCGCGAGGTGGAATTTTCGCTCCGTTTGACGTCATTTTGAAATCGTATATCAAAATATAAATTCAGTTGAGCACACTGGCGAGGTCTATTTTAGACTACGTCATCTCTTTCTTTCATTTCTTGTATAAAGAATTTAATAGAAATTATTCAGAATTGAGAAGCTCAAATTCTCGGAAAACGAGACTTTTTATCGTATTAAATGATCGACTTGCCTTAAAGAAAAAAGATTTTTATTTATTTGTTTATTTACGCATTCTGGTATTTTATATCTAGGTTACACTTGTAATTATTTATTGATCCTTCGTTTCGTTTTACGTAATAATTCGACGACGAGCATATTTGCGTTTAAAACTCTCTCTCTCTCTCTCTCTCTCTCTCTCTCTCTCTCTCTCTCTCTCTCTCTCTCTCTCTCTCTCTCTCTCTCTCTCTCTCTCTCTCTCTCTCTCTCTCTCACTCTCTCTCTCTCTTGTCTATCTATCTCTCTCTCTCTCTCTCTCTCTCTCTCTCTCTCTCTCTCTCTCTCTCTCTCTCTCTCTCTCTCTCTCTCTCTCTCTCTCTCTCTCTCTCTTCTCTCTCTCCCCCCTCTCTCTCTCTCTCTCTCTCTCTCTCTCTCTCTCTCTCTCTCTCTCTCTCTCTCTCTCTCTCTCCTCTCTCTCTCTCTCTCTCTCTCTCTCTCTCTCTCTCTCTCTCTCTCTCTCTCTCTCTCTCAAAAATGCTAAATTTGTTTAATCAAATATTTGTGGTGGACTAACCTAAACTATCAGTAGTTACCTATGACTAATCTCTTAATACCTAAAACTATCCGCTTTCCTCACCCGTTGACATTGAAAATTTAGGCAGTTTTCGTTTTTGCATTTATGCTTACGAAAGATAAGAAAAGCTCAAGTTTGCGTTTGTTTTTGTCAAACCGTGCTAAATTGTAAAAAATGCTCACCAAACGTAAGGAATTTCCTTTATGCTTGCCGAATTTAGCACGTTCT
>JABUQX010001229.1:55000-57500 GCA_015478945.1 Trachelipus rathkii
ATCTTGGTGAAATCCTAGAATTGCCGAAAAATAGTTAATATTACAAATTGGCATCTGTTGCTTCATATGATTTTATATATAGCTTGAGAAGTTAGGAGTGATCCTTAGATTATAACCATAGGTGTGTGGTGGTGTTGTTAATCGTTAATGTTTGTGCAAATTTGAAAAAATGAATACTGAAAAAGAAAATGATATATATATATATATATATATATATATATATATATATATATATATATATATATATATATATATATATATATATATATATATATATATATATATATATATATATATATATATATATATATATATATATATATATATATATATATATATATATAATACATTTAATTATTTTGAAGTGCCTCCCCATGTTTTCGGTTCACGAGCCGCTACTGATATATATATATATATATATATATATATATATATATATATATATATATATATGTATGTGTGTGTACATTTATATATATATATATCAAAGGTGTGCGGTCCATGGAAGCAATATTTTATAAAAGATAATTTAAAAATTTAAATAATTCAATCTTTAACAATTACATTAATTATTTTAATTTATCTTTATATTTTATCTTTTTTTTATTTGATTGTTAATCACAAATTGTACAGAATGCGATGTATTGTTTACCATTCGTTAGTCAGTTGGATATTTTGGAGAGAGAGAGAGAGAGAGAGAGAGAGAGAGAGAGAGTGACACAGAGTGGTGGGGGAGAGAGAGAGAGAGAGAGAGAGAGAGAGAGAGAGAGAGAGAGAGAGAGAGAGAGAGAGAGAGAGAGAGAGAGAGAGAGAGAGAGAGAGAGAGAGAGAGAGAGAGAGAGAAGAGAAAGAGAGAGAGAGAGAGAGAGAGAGAGAGAGAGAGAGAGAGAGAGAGAGAGAGAGAGAGAGAGAGAGAGAGAGAGAGAGAGAGAGAGAGAGAATGTAACCTGACTCATAGGTAAATGACAAAAAGGATGCTTTTAAGATAAAAGCATCTTTTTCCCACTGACTCTTTTTTTTTAAATTAAAAATTAGCTTCTCCCTACTTAAAAAGCAAATTTTTTCCCGCTTAAAATAAGAAATTTATTAAAAACATTGAAATTCTTTAAAAATATTTTACTTAAAAATTTCAACTTTTATTTAGAAAAATAAAACATATTGTATGTTATATCAACTCTCGAAGGGAACCTTCTCAGCGTCCGTAGTCCGTACGTCAGTGACGTCACTTAGTGTGGAGAATTTTATCTTTTTCACATTGAAAGAAATCGAAGTAAAGTAATAAATCAACAAATATATGCTTTTAATATTTTTAATATATGCCATAATATTAAATAAATTTCAAAAAAAAATATCCAAGTTTTATTGATATTTGTATGAATGAAAAAATAATTAAGAGAACAATAGTTTTTAAAAAAGAAATATCTGGAGACTATCTTATGAGCGAAGTGCCAATTTTTGGCCTACAATATTTGAAATTTAAGAGCTACATATTATTTCCAGCTTAGCATTAATATATATTGAAAAAAAAAAACTTATTAAAAAAGTTAAAAATCAGTACATTCTACCAACAAGTAATTGACTTATTTAATCAAGAAAATAGAAGAATAGAATTAACATATAAATAACGTAAGTAACTTATATATATATATATATATATATATATATATATATATATATATATATATATATATATATATATATATATATATAGTATATAGTATATATATATATAAATATAAAAAAAAAAAAATATATATATATATATATATATATATATATATATATATATATATATATATATATATATATATATATATATATATATATATATATATATATGCTGCATTAATTGTAAGCTTAAAAAAATAAAACCGTTCAACCCATTGGGAAAAATAATAAATTTTGGAGAACGTTTTACGTCTAAGAAATTTTCACTTTCTTTTCAAACTGATATAAAAAAGAAAAATACGAAAAGTTAAAAATTGAATAGTTAAAACGGAAATTTTCTTCCAAGAAACTGCTTTAATCGCTTTCCTGGGAGAATGTTCAATGAACAGGTTCAACCAAACTATTTGTTCCCAAAATTTATTCTTATCCTCGTCAGTAGTATGCTAAGAAGATTCTTAGTCAGTAATTGTGTAACCTTTGTTAAGCTAACGATTCCGTATCATCCCTATGGCAATGAATACCGACATATAGGTTTGCTCTGTTACTTCTCCAGATTCGTTGATCTTACTTTCTAGAGCTTTTTTCGAGACAAATTCTCCCAGAGCCTTCAACATTTCTAATGTAATTTTATCCTCGCCTACTGCATACTCTTCCGGTTTTGATCTTAATTTTCTTCCTTTTTAGTTCGTGTTCTTCTTCATTGTATAGTGGACTATTCCGCCCCTTTTCGTGTCTTACCTTTCCTCCTTTGTTCATTTATTTGAATATCTTAAAAACTGCTTCACATATCATTTGTTGGTCTATTCTTGACATTCTTAATTTCTACCACTGT
>JABUQX010001229.1:67500-77500 GCA_015478945.1 Trachelipus rathkii
TATCTTATTAAAACACAAGTATATTGTCTTTATTAACTCGTCTGATGCTCTTAAATGGTAATTGAAAGTTTTATTTAATTTATTTATTTTTATTCATTCATTCATTCATATTATTAAATATATTTTTATTATTATATTATTATTATTATTATATTATTATATTATTATTATTATTATTATTATTATTATTATTATTAATTATTATTATTATTATTATTATTATTATATTTTTATTATATTATTATTATTATTATTATTATTATTATTATTATTATTATTATTATTATTATATTTATTATTATTATTATTAATATTTATTATTTATTATATTATTATTATAAATTAATTATTAATTATTATTAATTATTATTATTATAATTATTATTATTATATTTTATTATTTATCATGTTACCCCTAACTAGTACCTACTACTATTCTTATTACGACATTGCTCCTATGATTTGCTGAATATCATGTTGCGTGTATCGCTCTTGTTCTTCGGTACAATAAAAAGATTGATTAGATATTATATATATATATATATATATATATTATATATATATATAGATAATATATATATAGTATTATATATATATATTATATATATTATATAATATATATATTATATATTATAAATATATATATATATCATAATCAAGCTATCAATCGTCATCAAATCATGCCACCTTCTCTTCGGCGAAGACTGGGGGTAAGGTGAGACTTGTTCACTGAAAACCAGAAATAGTAGTTAAAGAAATCATGCACTCGAAAAAGAAAGCTCCACGCCTTACCGCCACCGTTTTATACCTTTAGTTGAGAACTCGCCGCAGTCAGAAATATCCCACCCCTATGAGCTTCATCACGGGACCGGGCGCGGAACCCCTCACCACTCGTCATGTAGGGTTCATCCTTGGCCCAGGTGGGCCAGCAAACCATACCCCCATCTTCCAAAACCTGCATTACATCTTCCTATTCTCCACCTTTCTTCCTCGCTCTCCCAAACTCACCCTTCATCTCCTCCAGGCTTCCTTTACTGTCCTCAATCCACTTTTTCTCGGTCTCCCAGCCGGTCGATTCCCAACACACTCGTCATTATACATCCGCTTAACAACCGAGACTATCATCCATCCTTTTTCACATGACCAAACATCTCAACGTGCTTTCCTTTATTCTCTCATTTACTCCTTCTTGCATCACCACAACCACATCAAAGCTCCTAAATGACGTTCATGATCCCATTTATCAATTCTTCTCACACCCGCTAGCACGCCTATACGATTGTCCAATTCTGACACATAATACTTCAGATCTATACTTCTTATTATAGTATCTCCATAATTTCATCTTACTATACATAATACAGGAACAACAAACGCCTCACTTAAGCGACCCATAGTACACTCAAGAACTTAGTCCATTTTCCATCCACCAAGGCATTTAATTGCTCGAGCGTCCACCTTCCTGCATTCACACCTTTGCCCACTGACATTGCTGCGATCATTCCGTCCCTTTTCATCAACATGATATCCTAAATATTTAAATTCAGACATTTGTTCCAGTTTCTAACAATCCAGCATTACTTCACTCCGATGACTGTCCTCACTCACCCATAACCTTACTCTTAATCTATGTACATTTACTTTTCAACCCCTCCTTTTTACACACCTTGCCAAACCCCCTACAATCCTCTCAAACTTTCTCAGATTCGCCAACACAAAACCAAATCAATGCCGCATATAATAGTATGGCCACCCTTCATCTCTCTCCCATTCCTCTATCATTTCTAAACTAACCTTCCCCTGCCACCGCACCATCTCTAATTCTTTCATAACCATCCATATACAAATTGAATAACCATGAAGATATAACACAACCCTGCCTCGCTCCGCCATGAATATTAAACCAATCTCTTTCAACTCCATTTATTCTTACACACGCTTCACTGGGGTGCGTCGTACATACGTTGACTTCCATCAAATGCTACCACCCCAACGACCATATATCACTAACAACTGCCCATATGGCTGCTTCCACTATTATCCTAAATCATGACCCGTTGCAAACTCGCATAAATACTAAAGACATTTAATTCTTCTTCTCAATTTTCTCAATCATTTGTTTCGTTGTAAAGATTTGATTCACACATCCTCTACCACATCTAAAAGCACCTTGTTCTTCACTAATCATTCCTTCAGCTACTTGACTCATTCTGTTCGAGATACCAAAAATACCATGGCACATATCATTCCCTATCAAGACACGTCAATAAACTATTCCCTGCTATAATTCCTACAGTTACCCTTACCCCCTCTCCCTTATGAAATAAGCGGTAGCTATTACTTCGTGTTCCTCCAAATCCATCGGAACTATACCCTCCATGAAAGCTTTGTTACACAACTTCCAAATCCACTCATTACCCGTCTCGCCTCCGTTTTTTACCATCTCACCAGTAATTTCCATCTATATCTGCAGATTTACCATTTTCAAACTTCCTCACTCTGAGCTACCTATTACCTCCTCTTCACAAATGACCTCATCCCAATACCAAATATCCTTCTTGGCAAGCACCCCATCAAACCCAAACACTTAACTATCTCTATTCCAATTATTTCCAAGGTTATAGCAGATTTTCGAAGTGCCTCCTTACTCGCTCCTCCAACATCCAACTAATTCTTATTTACATTTTTCTTCACACCGAACATTACTTCCTAATGCGTTCATTAACATTATATCAATTCTCTCTCAACACCCTTAATGATTCGCACCTGAACCGACATTGGGTACCTTTAGATCTATACCTCTTATTTAGACCAGTAGTTTCACTACCTGATTCATTAACATCCAGGTAACAACATTCCTAGTCCCCTTTGTTTGCTCAACTCATCTCAGCATAACTCACACCGAGGACTGTCTCATCACTCACAACCATAACTTATATCTATATCTACGTGTAATTTAAACCGCCTCCTTTTACAACCCTTCCTGCTAATCTCTCTACCAATCCTCTCAAATTTCTTCAGATTCGCTCACACAATAACCAAATCATCCGCCGACATAATAGGTAGGGCCACCCTCCACTCACTTCATTCTCATTCATTCAAACACATTCCCTGCCACACACGTGCTCCTATAATGTCGTTCAATAACTCCCATCCATATACAAATTGAAACCAGGGGGAGAACATAAACAAATAACTTGACTCCATCCACTATTAAATTAATCCCAATCACTTTTCAGCTCCATTTTTATTCTTACAAACCGCATCACTAATCGTCATTCATACTTTTGATTTCATTTCAGAAGCCTACCACCGATACCATATATCACTAACACCTGCAATATATGCTTCCCCTAAATAATCCTATCATAAGCCTGTGTGCAAAATCCATAAAAACCTAGAATTCAATTATTATCTTCTTTCTCCTCATTTTCTCAATTCAATTTGTTTCAATTGTAACGATTATGATCCCACATGCATCCCTCAACGCCTCCTAACCACACCTTATTCTTCAACAATTCAGTCCTTCAGATCACTCGGAGCGGCTCTTTCGACAACAATACTAGCCACATATCTTTCTACAAAACTACATATAAAACCATAATTTCCTTCTACTACTAATTCCGTACAGTTAACCTCACCTTAATACCCGCCTCATACCCTTATATAAAGGTACTAATTACTGCTTCTCCCTCCAATCCCTGCGAACTATACTCTCTATAAACAATTTCCCTATCTGTCTACACAAACTTCCAAAAATCCAATCAATAGACATACTCGTCATCCGTTCTTTGA
The DNA here is from genome assembly GCA_015478945.1 of Trachelipus rathkii. Lineage (NCBI taxonomy): Eukaryota > Metazoa > Arthropoda > Malacostraca > Isopoda > Trachelipodidae > Trachelipus > Trachelipus rathkii. The sequence goes on from JABUQX010001229.1 coordinate 71,296, forward strand.
TCATTTCAAAGTATTTTTCATTTATAGCCTCAGATTGACCACTTCTTCAACTTCCTCAACTACTACCCATTACCTTCCATCATGTACTATATGACTATGCCTCTATCTCCAAAATACCTTTTCACCTTTGCAACAACAAGACCCAACACACAGTTCACTTATCCCTCCTCTTCATTGCCGTCAATGTATGCAGAGTTTTCCACTTCGGAAGTGGTACCCACAGTGTCACATTTGCCACTTCGCTCGCATGATCCCATTTAACCAGTTACAAAAGCCACCATTCAATGTTCATTATTCTAAGTAGTTCCCTTATCTTTCTTTCTAACCGTTTCGAGCTTCCTTCCAGAAGAGCTCACCTATTCCATTGTAAGTCCCCATTTCAATCCTCCTCAAACTGTTCAATTATGCCTCTTTTTTTCCCGTCCTTTAAGGCATCTTTTTAGTATTTCTTTTTTGCTCCTTATATAACTTTAAACATCTATTCTTTAAAACCCCATCATTGGGTTTTAGTACATTTCAACACGCCTCTTTACTGTTTAACCGCTTGCATCACATCTTCATTCCACCACTTACCGCTTAACATTCTTACTTCCTACTTTAGCACATCCATAAACCTCTTTTTTGGGCACTACTTAACAACTGCTTCCTTGCATTGCCTTCCCAGATTTGTTTCAGTTTTTTCAAACTTGTCCCACATTTAACTGTTCATTTGCAAGCGCTGCTAAATACTTATCTTAGTACCATTATTGTTCACTTAACTTCTCACTCTAATTCTACTGTACTTCCATCCTTATTCACTTACCTGCTCCATACAAGCCCGCCACTAGATAGATTAATATAGATTGTTAGGGTGGGTGGTCCTCTATTGAGGCCATCATTGTCACTGGCCGACGCCACTGGATTCTTTTGTGAAACGCCTTGTGCTATATAAAACTCCTGGTTATCGCGCCCGATTTTCCGCAGGAATTTCAGGACCACTAACTTAAGCCCCCACTAACGTTTAATTTTAACATAACAACTTGTGATCCAATATATATATATATAATATATATATATATATATATATATATAGTATATATAATATATTATATTATATTTATATATATATAATATATATATATGTAATAGTATATATATATATTGATTTCCAGTATTTTTAACACAACTTTCCATTAATAAATTTTACTATCTAAAAATACATTTTAATTCAATAAGAACTGATCAATTGAAGAAAACCCATAGAATGTATTGAGAATGAGATGGGGAAATCCACCCCCCCTGCAAATATTCTTTTTCCACGTTTCGATCGCCTATAAGATTAAAAAAAGATGAAATAGTGTAATTGCAAACTAAATCAATAAAATAATAAGTATTAAGTTTGTTAAAACCCAATTCTCCCCCTCTGTATTTCGGACTCTCTAAACCGTATGTTGAGCCGGTCGATCAGAATTAAAACCTAATCTTTGCTTGCAATGCATATGTTTATACACAGCTTCAATGAGAAGACTATATATTCATACATGCATATATACAACACATTCATCAATTCACGACATCAAAATTGTGACCTCGAAGTGAAATTCTGCCCTCTCCAGACTTCAATTTCTGCTACAATTTGCTTATTATAATACAGATTCTCTGTTCAGAAATTTTTAATTGATTATACTGGTATATAATATATATTAAATTATATATATATATATATATATATCTAATATTATAATATATAATATATATAATATATATTATATATATATAAATAAAAATTAAATTTAAAATATAAAAAAAAATGATTAAATATATATATATATAAGTATTTAGATATATAGTATAGTATATATATATATATATATAGTATATATTTTCATATATATAAAATATAGTATATTTTATATATATCATATCTTTCTATACTATCTCCTTCTTAAGGAATAGTCTATGACTATAAATATAGGTATAATACTAGTATATATATGCTATATATACGACTATATATTAATATATATATATATATATATATATTATATATATTATATATATATATATAAGTAGGCGGTATAATATATATATATACTATAGCTTATTTTAACATAATATATATATATATATATATATATATTTAGTTCAAAGTTGTTAGCAATGTAATACTTATATGTAAATATATAATTAAAATCCGAGCTATAAACAAGTAAATAAATTGAAATAATAACTTTATAAACATAACATGAAGACAGAAAAGTGATTTGGAAAATTTTTAAAATGAAGCACAATACATACACAAACTAGTACATTAACATGACATAACTTCGTTAATTAATATGACATACGCACATCAATACATACTTATACGAACAACCGTATGAACATTATTTGTAATTTATAATTTAAATTCTATTCCTTAGAAATAAATTAAATCAGTTTTGTAGATAAGAATTTTCATAAATTAATTATCAAATAATAAAAATCTTTAGGTTAAATTTTCTATTACTCAAGTTTGAAAACGGAACTTAGCTCTAGTAGAACACATCGTCGTTGGAATGGAAAAGACTGCCTGGAGGGGACGTCCTCACTATCATTCATTCACAATAAATTATTTCTTCTTTAATTAAGAACTCTTACTTAGATATACTATATATATATATAATATATATATATTATATATATATATATATATATATATAAGTATATTATTATATGTTTATATATATATTGTCACATAGCTAAATTAGCTTGCACATAACAAAGTAATCTTAATTAAAGATTTTACAGCAATTTTAATGCTGGCAGGCCCAAATTGTTCATATAGATCTTTTTTAGCGGATAATGGGAAGAAATATATATATATATATATATATATATATATATATATATATATATATATATATATACTATAATATATATATATATAATATACTATATATATATATATACTATATATATATACTATATAAATATATATATATATAATATATATATATATCTATATATATAACTATATATATTATATTAATATAATATATATATATATATATATATATATATATTATAATATATATATATATATTATATATATATATATAATATAGTATATATATATAATAATATATATATATATATAATTAATATATAATATATATATAAATATATATATATTATATATATATATATACTATTAGAGCATTCTCTCTTCTTTCAGTGCGATGGCCTTGATTTTGTATAGAAAGATTATATTGTTGTATTCCATATAATGACAAGAGAAACATTAAATTAAAAATGAATACGTTGATTTCTTTTACACAAGCTATCTTGAATTAAATACTCACGAAACTCGGAACACGTTATTATTATTATTTTCTCTCAACCATTTTTTTTTATTTTATTCTATCATCAATAATTCTATAAGGATCATTAAAATATTATTATATAAGTTTTATTATTATTATTATTTTTAATTATTAATTATTATTATTATTATTATTATTTAAAGTGTACCATTGGTAGAGTAATTTAATGTTCAAAAAACTTTATACCTTTAAGAAACCATATTTGCACAATTGCGTATAATAATATATATAATACATACTATATATATAATATATTATTATTAATATATATAATATATATATATTATATATAATAGTATATATATATATATATATATAATAATATATATATATATACGGCAAAGAAATATGGTTGTTTTCAAGTGCCCATCAAAACTCAGTTCCTCATTTTTTTCCACCGACAAACTCAGACCATCGCCTCTCGATTAATATCTTTTCTCTTTTCTCTTTTTCTCATGATCTTTCTTGAAAGGGAAATCTTTATTTCCTCTTCTCAAGAAATAAGGTTTGGTTCTTTAGAGGTCGACCATCAATAGTATGTTCCACACGCACGCCTCAGCTTTTCCTTTTTTTTTTGATCCGTTTCTTAGGGTATTGTTCCGCCTTCGTATGCGAGAAGGCACTTCATATTCTCTGGCGGTGTTCTACCACCCGAAGCTCCTCTTTTAAAGGGGTGTTAAGGGATTTTCGTCTTGTCTCAACTCTTTCTTTCTCTCATCACTTGTTCCTCTCTAAACCTCTTTTTGACCATTCTCAATTTTCTTATTTGATCTTCTGTGATTCCCTTCAGTTGGAATACCTCCTCCACTGAGGAATAGTATCACGCGTCTTTCATGGCGTGTCATCCTTTCTCTGTAACACGCGACTCAGTGCCACTACAGATGCCGATGACTGGCAAGTACCTTCATTGGTTTAAGTCTGGAACACAGCTTCATAAAGATAATCATTCTTTCCACCTTTCCTTTGGCCTTTGAATTATGACTCTGCATTTAATTTTTTTCCTCACTCTGGTGGCCATTATATACTAATTCCTCGTCCATTTAACCTTTGGCGTAATTCGCGGGAATGTTTTATTTCGCAGAATGATCCATCAAACATACTTCCAGAATTCTCTTAACTTGGCATTCGATTTTTTAATTGAATAAACAATTTCCGGAACATACAATTAACCTACCAACCATTTGAGAAACAACATCGGATAACCTTTCCAAAGCAATATACTACCTACCGGTGGAACATAGATATATATACTTCATATATATATATATATCCATACTATAATATATATATACTATTTTATGATATATGTATGTTATGTTGTATGTAAATATATATATATATATAATATATATCCATATAGAGACAATTTCTAATTTAGTATTTTAAAGAAATAAACTCGTATTTAATAAACTAAATATTTCTATTCAAGTAAAATAATATATATATATATATAATAACTATATATATATATATATCAGCGAGAATACATGAATTTAATTGTTAGCAGACAATCAATTTAATCACCCCGGTACATATTATTAAATAAATAGGATTATAAAGATGATATTCTATTTCATTCTTTATTAGCAGCCCATTTTATTTTGATCACAGATATAATATAATTATTTTATTTTATAAAATCAGTGGACATACTTTTTAACAAATCACAGGTAATATTTAATATCCCATTCCATTAAATTAGATATTTTTTGAACACAGAGTGGGGAACGTATTATTAGCTCCATGACCTCTACTATGATCTTACTCCCCGTTCTTTTATTTATATTTTATTTATGATTCCGATCAATTCATTTCTTTATCAAGAAATTTTCCAAAAGGATCACTTTAATGGGGCCATTTATAAATTTACTATATATAATTATGACATTTGTATGCGAGTGTATTCAGGAAGATATGAAAAAGACCAAAAAGAGGTCAAAACCATTACCAACCTTCTAGTTATTAAAGTCTCACTCCTTAATATGCTATCTATACTTTCTATATTATATTTACCTTGATATAATTTCCGAAAGGCAGCGGTTTACCCTGCGGGCCCTGCTCTTGCTCAGTCCAAAGGGTGTTAAGAACTACCCGTTCCCCTTTTAACCACCTTTTGCCACCGAAACTATGTTGTATTTTATGTAAACTAAATTTCTACATGTTATAAGAACATTAATGTGACAATTTTTTATATTTTATATTATTATATTAAACTAACCAATCATAATGTAGATTTCCTTAAACAATCATATTTACGTGCAAAAAGTGGGAAAAGGGAACGAGGTAGTCTTAACAACACCTATTGACTGAGAAAGGCAAGGGCAGAACCCTGCCTTGCGAAAATTATCCTCAGGTAAAAATATAATATATAAGATTATATGATAGCAATATAAGAGTGAGTTAATAATATAAGTTGTATGTATTTGACCCTCTTTGTCCTTTTTTCTAAATAATTTCCTGATTAACACTGCGCATACAGAATGATCCATAATAATAATAGTAAATATGATATAAAGGCCCATTAAAGGTTGACCTCTTTTTGAAACAATTTCTAATAAAGAAAATGAGTTGATTTCGGAAATATAATAAAAATTATAATAATAAGAATTGGAGAGTGACGATCAAAGCAGGGTTTAATGGAGCCGAAAGCTAACTCCTTTGAGTATAAGGATTCATACAAAACATGTAATTTAAATGAAATGGGACTAAGTTAATTTATCTGTGATTAATTTGTATATTTAAATAATCCATGTCCATTGATTTTACAAAACCTAAGAAAATTATATATGTTGATCCACACACAATAAAAAGGGTTTTTTAATAAAGAATTGCAGAACAGAACTCAACCTTTTATAATACCT
>JABUQX010001229.1:80000-85000 GCA_015478945.1 Trachelipus rathkii
ATTTAAGAAATTCTATGTATGTATGTATATGTTTGTGTATCGTATTTGTGCTTATTTAAAATTTTCCAAAAATTCAACTTTCTGGTCTTCATGTTATTTATAAAGTTATTATTATCAATTAATTTACTTTTTTTGATAGTCGGATTTTAATGGTAATTGGATTCCTGAAGTATGTATTAATAGTTATATGTTTGTAAATATATATAATTATATATATATATATATAATAATTATATATTATATATATATATAATATATATATAATATAATATAAAATAGATATATAATATATATATTGTTATATATATATATATATATATATATATTATATATATATATATATATTATATATATAATATAAATTTAAGAGAGCAGATAATATATATATTATAAGTTATAATATAATATATATATAAATTTTATATAATATATATATATATAGATATTATTATATATATTATTATATAATATATATTATATATATATTATATATAATAATATATATATAATATATAATAATTATATATTATATATATATATATTATAATTATATATTATTATAATATATATAGTACAGGTATTATCCAATTAAAATTCTGAACAGAGAATCTGTATTATAATAAAGAATGTAGCAGAAATTGAAGTTGGGAGAGGTCAGAATTTCCACTCGAGTCAAATTTGATGTGTGAATGAGAATGTGTGTATATATGCATGTATGAATATATTCTTTCATGAAGCATGTGTATAAACATATGCATGCAAGCAAGATTAGTTAAATGCTGTCGACCGGGGCTACATACCGGTTTTTAGAGAAGTCACGAATAACATGAGGGGAATTGTTTAACAAACTTCAATACTTACTTATTTTTATGATTTAGTTTGCCAATTACACTAGTCATTTTTTAATCTATAGCCATGAACGTGAAAAAAGAATATGCAGGGGGGGGGGGATTCCCCATCTCATCTCAATACAATCTGGTTTTCTTCAATGATCAGTTCTTAATTGAATTAAATGTATTTTAAGATATAAAATTTATATGAAAGGTTTTAAAAATACTGGAAATAATATTATATATATATATTATATATATTATATAAAATATATATACTATATATATATAATATATATATATATATATATATATATACTATATATATCTATATATATATATATGGATCCAGGCTTTAAATATTTGTAAAAGAATTATATCCCAACATGCTGGCCAGACATACTCGAAAATCGGGATAACAGGCGTTTTAAATAAGACAAGGGCGTGTCCACAAAGATCGCCAAGTGGTCGCAGTGACAAGGGGCCTCAATAGAGACCACCACCCTAACAATCTAATCTAATCTAATCTAGTGGGGGCTTGTATGGAGAGGTAAGTGATAAGGAAGGAAGTAAGTAGAATTAAGAGTGAGAAGTTAAGTGAACAAGGTAATAAGGATAAGTATTTAGAGCGCTTGCAAATGAATCAGTTAAATGTGGACAAGTTGAAACTGAACAAATCTGAAGCAAATGAAGGAAAGCAGTTGTTAGTAGTGCAAAAAAGGTTTATGGATGTGCTAAAGTAGGAAGTAAGAATGTTAAGCGAGTGGTGGAATGAAGATGTGATGCAAGCGGTTAAAAGTAAAAAGAGGCGTGGTTGAATGTACTAAAACCCAATGATGGGGTTTTAAAGAAAGATGTTTAAAGTTATATAAGGAGGAAAAAAGAAATACTAAAAGATGCTTAAAGGAGGGAAAAAAAGAGGCATATGAACAGTTTGGAAGGAGGATGAATGGGGACTTACAAGGGAATAGGAAGCTCTTCTGGAAGGAAGCTCGAAAGGTTAAGAAAGAAAATAAGGGGAATCTACTTAGAATAATGAAATGAGATGGTGCTTTTGTAACTGTTGAAATGGATGCGAACGGAGCGTGTGGAGGAACACTTCGGAAAATCTGCATTACAATTGACGATGAAGGGAAGTGAATGTGTGTGGCGTTTGTTGTTGCAAAAAGGAAAAGGTATTTTGGAGATGAGGTCATTAGTAATGAGGAGGTAATGGGTAGAGTGAGAAAGTTGAAGAAATGGTAAATCTGCGAGGCATAATGAAAAATACTTGGTATGATTGCAAGATGGAGGCGAGATTCTGATTGATTAGATATGGAAGTTGTAAACAAAGCGTTTATAGAGAGTATAGTTCCGAGGATTGGAGGAAGAGCATAATGTACCTTTATATAAGGGTAAGCGGGATAAGGGTAACTGTAGAATTATAAGAGGAATAGTTTATTGGTTTTGTAGGAAGATATGTGCTAGTATTGTGGTCGAGAGTGCGGTCGAAGTGACTGAAGGACTGATTTGTGAAGAAAAAGGTGTGTTTAGATGGTTGAGGATGTGTGGATCAAATCTTTACATTGAAACAATGATTGAGAAAATGAGAGTAAAGAAGAATTGTATTTAGGTTTATGGATTTGCACAGGCTATGATAGGATTTTAGGAATGCTATATTGGCAGGTGTTAGTGCATATATTAGTGTTGGGGAGGCTTCTTTGAAATCAAAAAGTAAATGAATGACGAATAGTGATGCGTGCGTGTAAGAATACATGGGAGCTGAAGTGATTGGTTTAATATTAATAGTGGAATGAGTGCAAGGATTTGTTATGTCTCCTGGTTATTCAATTTGGGTATGATGGGATGGGGTATGAAAAGCATTATAGAGGGTTTGGCAGGGGATGTGGGTGAACATGATGGAGAATCTGAAGTGAGTGGAGGGTGCCACTACCTAAAATTATTGGCGGATGATTTGGTTTTGTGTGGCGAATCTGAAGAAAATTTGAAAGAGGATGTAGAAGAGATTTGCAGAGGTGTGTATAAAGGAGGGGTTTTTGAAATTACACGTAGATAAGATTAAGGGTTATGGTGTGAGTGGGACAGTCCTCGTGTGATGTGTATGCTGGATGAATGAGCAACAAAGGGACAAAGGAATGTTGTTTACGCTGTGTTAATGAATAGTAGTGAAACTATGGTCTATAATAAGAGGTATACGATCTAAAGTACAATGTGTTCAAATTGACAATCTTAAGGGTGGTGAGAAGAATTGATATAATGATTAATGAACGCCATAGGGTTGTGTGGTGTGAAGAAAAATGTAATAGAATAAGTGATGTGAGAGAAGTAAGGAGGGACAACTTCAGAAACATCTGCATAACTGTGGAAAATAATGAATAGATGATAGTTAATGTGTTGGGGTTTGATGGGCAACAGAAGAAATTGGTATTTTGGATTAAGGTCATTTGGTAAGAAGGGGTATGGGTAGAGTGGAGAAGTTGAAGACATGGTAAATCCTGCAGATATAGATGAAATTACTGGGAGATGGTAAAAAAACGGAGCGAGACGGTAATGAGTGATTGGGAAGTTTGTACAAGCTTCAATTGGAGGTAAGTTCCGATGGATTGGAGGAAAGCAGGTAATGAGTACCCTTATAATAAGGAGAGGGGGATAAGGGTAAGCTGTAGAATTTATATGGGGGAATATAAGTTTAATTGAGTGTTGTAGGAAAGATATGTGCGGTATTTTGGTCGAAAAGAAGTGAGTCAAGTAGCTGAAGGAATATTAGTGAAAAGAAACAAGGTGGCTTAGATGTGGTAGAGGATGTTGAATCAAATCTTTACACGAAACAAATGATTATGAAATGAGAAGAGAAGAATATAATTGCTTTAGGTTTATGTTTGCACAGGCGTATGAAGAATTAATAGGAGCAGCCATGGCAGTTTGTTAGTGATATATGGTGTGGTGGTAGGCATTTGAATGGAGTCAACAGTATGTACGACGACAGTGAAGCGTGTGTAAGAATAAATGGAGTTGAAAGAGATTGGTTTAATATTCATGGGCGGAGCGAGGCAGGGTTGTGTAAATATCTTTGGTTATTTCAATTATGTATATGGATGGGGTATGAAAGAATTAGAGATGGTGTGGCGGGAAGGTGTTAGAATGACTAGAGAATGGACAGAGATGTGAAGGGTGCCAATACTATTATGCGGATGATATGGTTTTTGTGTGGCGAATCTGAGAAAGTTTGAGAAGAATTTGTAGAGGTTTGGTAGGGTGGTAAAAGGAGGGGTTGAAAGTAAACGTAGATAAGATTAAGAGTAAGGTTATGGGTGAGTGAGGACAGTCATCGGAGTGAAGTAATGCTGGATTGTTAGAAACTGGAACAAATGTCTGATTAAATATTTAAATATGTTTGATGAAAAGGCGAACGAATGATGCGAAGAATGTATGGGAAAGGTGTGAAATGGCAGGAGGGTGCTCGAGCAATTAAATGCCTTTGGGATGTAAAATGACTAAGTCTTGAGTGTGCTAGTCTTCATGAGGGTATGTTGTTGCCTGTATTATGTATAGTAGTGAAAATTATGTCTATAATAAGAGGTATAGACTGAAGTAATTACTGTTTCAGATGGACAATCGTATGGGCGTGCTAGGTGTGAGAAGAATTGATAAATTGAGGAATGAACGTATTAGGGAGTTGTGTGGTGTGGTGTGAAGAAAGGAGTAAATGAGAGAATAAATGAAAGCACATTGAGATGGTTTGGTCATGTGAAAAAGATGGTATGAATAGTCGTTGTTAAGCGATGTATAATGGTGAAGTGAACTGGGAATCGACCGCTGTCAGACCGAGAAAAGTGGATTGAGACAGTGAAAGGAATGCATGATGGAGATGAAGGTGAGTTTGGAGGCGAGAAAAAGGTGGATAATGGAAATGATGGCAAGGTTTTGAAGGGGGGTATGGTTGTGGCACACCTGAAGGGAAGGTGAACCTGACGACACAATCATAGGGTCCGGCGCGGTCCCGTGAAGCTCTAGGGTGGATATTTCTGGACTGGGGCGGCGAGTTCTCCAAACTAAGGGTATAGAAGGTGGCCGGTAAGCTGAAGGCTTTCTTTTCGGAGTTGCATGATATTCTTCTACTACTTTTCTGTTTTCAGTGAACAAGTCTCACCTTACCCCCAGTCTTGCCGA
>JABUQX010001230.1:0-17500 GCA_015478945.1 Trachelipus rathkii
GAGAGGAGTGACGGTTATCAGGAGGGGGGTATTAAGTGAGTGGGGAAGATTTAGTTAGCATTTAAGATAGTTTGGATTGGAGAAAAAGGGTGTTTGGACGAGATTAGGATGCGGGAGATTATGTGCGGTAGCGGATGTATTTGTAGCGCGATCAGTCTGGGAGCAAAGATGCCGAATAAGACAAACAGTGAGTGGTTGAGTCAGCAATAAGTAGAAGAAATGCCTTAGAGACTATAGGCATTTTAGTGAATTAAGTCTGGACGAGAACAAAGTATGATAAATAGGAGTGAAAAATGGGGCGAAATTTTGTGAGGGGTATGGTGTGGCCGATGGCCACGGGAATGAAGCCTAACCACATGTAAAAAGAAATGCCATAGTGAGGTCCCGAGATGTCGCGAGTCAATAACCGGTGAAGCTACTGTTGTTGAATTTTCCTGACTGGCGAACGTGATGTGCTATATCAAGGGAAATGCGAGTCCAGTCATGGGGCAGGTCAGTAACCAGGGTATAGTGGCTAGGATGCCGGTATGGCGATAAGAAGTAGGGCTCGGCTTCTTTTCGAATTAAAATGGGTCATTCTCTAAACTGGGATGTGTACTTTATGTTTTTGGTGCAAGTTAGGAATACCGATACTAAGAATATAAACCTGTCATATACCCCATTTTGGCGGCGCGGTAGAACGTAACCAATGGTAGATACAGTGTGCCCAATTAGAGAAGAAAGTGGGGTGGAATAAGGATATATATATGAAATATATTACACTTGATTTATATATGTATATATATAGTATGATATAAGTATATTATACTATAATATATTATATATTATATAAATATATAGTATATGTAATAATAAGATATAATAGATATATATAATAATAGTATATAATGATATATATATATATAAATAATATATATATGTATAGTATATATATTATTATAGTAGATAATATATAATATATAGTATATAGAAATATATACTAAGAATATAATAGTTAAATATATAGTATATATTATATATTATGTTTAATATTATATATAGTATATAAGATATAGCATATATATTAATATGATACTATCATAATGTATATACTATAAAGGATAATAAATACTATATAGTATAATATTTATAGAACTAGTATATATAACAAATATTTATACCTGTATATAATAATAATATATATATATATATTATATATATTATTATGAAGCGTATTATTTATATTTGTATGATATAAATAACTATATATATAATAGTTATATACTATATATATAAAATATAATATATATAATATGTATATATAATAGTATATATATATATAGTTATATATATAATAATAATATACACATAGTTATTATATATATATAAAGATAACTATATATATAGTGATAATAAGTATTCGGCTCCGTATATATATATATATATAATATTGGCAGTGTATAATTATTATATATTATCTTCTTTATAGTAGTATAATATATATATAATATATATATCAATCTATATATATATATATATATATATATATATAAATATATATATATATATATGATTAATATATATATATATATATATATAATACTACTATATAATATATATATCGATATCTATATATATAGTATATGATATAGTATAATATATATTATAATAGTATAATAATATATATATTATTATATATATAATTAGTATATATATGATATATATTATATAATAATATATTTATATAAAGTTTATATATATAATTAGTGATATGGTAAAGAGTAAATCGTAAAACCTTATCAGACTCAAATCACCCTTATCAGTATGAGGAAATAGCATATATAAAACCCCTCAAGGAGTAAAAGATTAAATAGGAAACATATTATCTGTAAACCGGGGCAAACATTAAACGTGTTGTGGGGTGGGAATCACTTCTGTCGAAATTTCATTCCATGTTTTTCCCTTAGAACAAAAAAAAAGATGCTTATAATAAATATAACAAAGTAAAGAGAGTAAATTAGTTTTTTTCTCTTTTTTTTAATTTAATCACAACATACACTCTTTAAGGGAGATCCACACTATAACTAACAAGGTAGGTTAGGTGTCTAGATTTAAATTGTACGAATTATGTTAAATAACGAGAAATATAAAAAATAGAAAAAGACAATGGCAGAATCTTTACCAATTACGTTAATGATAGGAGTAACCAAATAAGGTCGCAAAACCAAGAATAACATTTGCCAGGGGATAGAAGCATCAAGAAGAATGATATCAATCCCTAAACGCTCGTAAATCTCTAAAAAAATTAGAAATTCACAAAGAGTTACAACATCACTACAGAACTCCGAAAACACAGCACACTGAAACACTTCCAATTCAATTAACCTATAGTGACGAAAACACTCTAACACAAGACTCCTAAAACGCTTCCTCAACCTAAAAAAAACGCTACCACCGTACAAAAGCGTTAGAGACGAGTAGGTGCCAAACACCATGAATTGATTGGAAACACAGTAAAATACTGAAAAATGCAACACTCCAAACTGTCGTAACGTGCATGGAATCGTATTAAAAACCCTAACACACAAAACCCATCAATCCATCTAAACTTAACTGCAAACTATCCTTGCCACACAAAATTGCAACCCAAATTCATAAACCCACCACAGCCACGCAAAACAGTAAATTATTATCTAAAGCATGAGAAAAATGAGAGGAGCTCAACAATAGATAAATAACCACAATCTGATTTAGAAAACCACCTATAGCTGCCCAATTAAGAATAATCACACAGCAATACAGGGAAACCTTGGAAAAGCCATCTCAGACGATCGTAAGGAACACTGGCAGAGCCCAGCTAGGGCACCAGGTCTAGCAATAGTGTTCCACAGCCTAAATTTCACCGCCCTCTGTAGCAAATATTATACGGAAAGCTGAAAGCTGGAAAAGGCTCTACACGCCTCAGTACTGATCTACTATATGCCACGCCTTAGAACTCTTAGGAACAAGCATGGCTGAATAAGCAAGAAGTTAACGACACAGATCGCCAAACACAGGAATTTCCCAACATGGATTCGCAACAAAACCAGCTCATGACTGACAACTGCACTACATAACAATACGTTGCAAGAGACTATAATCAATGGTCTGAAAACTTAAAAACAATACAGTCGCACACAAAGTAATCCTCGCATGCAATTCACGTTGACAAGCCTTTTGGACACAGTACAAACAAACACAATCCTAGGTTCCAAAAATAATGAAAACCAGAAATATCTCATAACAAAAAGCTAAAGAAATGGATTACTATCTTCCTATCAGGAAAATCTCAAATACAAAACTAACAAAAGCTCCTGTGCAGTAAAACATAAAATGGAAGTTACCGACAAAGGGAGGAATGCCTATCCTCGCGCATATTATTCATCTATTTATTCACAGCTGATCTCCCAGGGGATATTACAATACAATCTCAGTAATAAGAATTTGATTGGAACAATGACATATTACTAAATTACCTTTGGAAGTTATAATTCCAAAACTCGATCTGCTCCTTAGGGAAATTCGATATTAAAGAACAAAAAGGGAAAAAATGGCAAAAAGAGACCCAAAAATCTTCATACGATCATCTGGACTTGCTTGTCCCTGCGCAGAACCTTTATTTCGCTACTTTCCAAGACTTTCTGAAAAGATAATTAACAATTAAAAAATCCATAAATAAGGAGAAATAAAATGAGAAACGTATTAAATTAGTTTGGTTTCAAAGATACATTAATGAATGTAGATGCAGTACAGACAAAATGATGTAAGCTTGCTATCGGGAACTCCGATGACTCTTCTACTAACTATATAGTATACTACTTATTACTATAATTAGTGAGGAAAGTTATCGAATGTAGAAGGTTCGCTGGTGCAATTAAATCCTTGGTAACATGTCGAGGAAGCAAGTCCCGAGTACGCTAGGGTCTTAGCATGATAGGTAAATGTTTGTTACCGTGTGTTAATAGTTATATGTAGTGACGAATGACCTGGAATAGAGAGGTGGTAGATCTAAAGTAGCAAATTGTGTTCAGGATGGATGCAAATCTCTAGGGGCGTGTCTAGCTTTGAGAATAATTTGATAAAATGAGGAATGAATGTATTAGATAGAAGTTGTGTGGTGTGAAGAAAGGGGTAAATGAGAATATAGATGTAAAGAACGCTTAAGATTGTTTGGTACATCGGAGTAGAAAAGGTTTAACAGATGTACGGGTTTGGTTTAGAGGCACAGACGTGGTTATTCGTACGAGCGTGCTGTGAATACCGAGAAAAATTGTGGTTTATAGCTCGGAATGCTGGAGGGAGATTTGATTTAGCTGAGTGTCGGAGAGAAAAGTGGCATATAGGAGTGGAAATGGCGGGTTTGATGTGAGGGGTAATGGTGTGGGCCCACCTGGGCACGGGTTCATAAAGCCCCCACATATGACGAAAAGGCCATAGTTAAGGGTCCGTCGCGGTTCCGTGAAGCTCTGTGGTGGAGTCCCGTGAACTGTGACGAGTTCTCACTAACAGGGTATCCAAGGGGGCGATAAGGCTCGGGCTTCTTTTCGACTTGGGTCATTCTTCTACTACTTTTGCTTGCCGTGCATGTTATAGCATTACCCCAGTCTTAAGAGGGACATAGAATATAGGATAATGAGAATAATATGAATTAAATTATTTAATGGGAGACGGTAATGAGTATAATATAAACTAAAATATGTATTAGTTGAATATATGATAAGTAATATATATATATATCATATTATAATAATATAGGTATATATATACTTATATAGTGAAATTATATATTAATATCATATATAACTTGGATAATACTAACTATATGACTATATAATGAACTAATAATATATATTACAAAGTAGTATCAAGCGTGGCGTATCCAGAATTTTTTTTTCGGGGGGGCCAAACAACTGTTCTTTTATATGTATATATAATATATAGTATATATATATTATATATATAGATATATATATATATATAATAGTGATGATGCATGATAATATATAGCCTTAGACTATATAAATGATATATATTATAATTATGTCATATATATATAAGTACACGTAATATGATATATAGATACGTTAGTCATAACAGTGGTAGTGGGCAAATAGATGATTAAATTTTACCTAAGAAAAAATGGAAGAATTTATATGAATTACAACTAGAAATCATTCTTACCTCGTGTTTAAATTTGTTTAACCTTTATAATTGCCCTGACAGTGAGAAGTGACAAATCTAGGATAACATCTTCAATGTTTTTATTTCACATATTTCGAGTATGTAGGAGGAGGAGCAAGTCAATAAGTCTTCCATCTGCCATAATTTTCCTTTCAGTATGGTGTTTCAGAAAGTACTTAGATGTCTGAACAAGGCTTCTTTCTACTAAGAAGAGAAGACACAGGAGTAAAAGTTTAACAAGTAGTTTGGCAACATAGATGGTAGATATTTGGAAATTCGATGGAACCTGCGAGCAAGAAACTAGGTTCCATCTATTGTGCGGTTGTTGGGTGACTTGTGCTGTGATGCCATTTTTTTCCATAAATCCCTTAATACCATTCTGCCTTTACTAAATCATCATTTGGGGCTTTTCGAGATTCTTCGTTAAGTAAAATATTAAAGGCATCTTTTTATTCATCTCATTGGCACATATCACCCGTTCGATATTTAATTATTTAAGAAACCTATATCCTAATGCTGATTTAAAAGTCTATTCCAAAAGATGGTATAGGAAATGGTGTGGCGATAAAAGCATATTCATAACAAATTTAATGGTAAATTGTTGGAATTGTTAAGTATCAAACCAATTGTTTTTTTGCATTACTCTTTAAGATTCAGAAAGCGCTCTACACTCTCTTTCAAAAACAAATACCAGCATATTGCATTTTTTTATCTGGATGTTAAGTTTAGTTTAACTAATGGAAACCTACGAGATTTGTTTCTGACAGCGACTAATTATATGAAATTAAATTTAACTTCTGCACTTTAATAATTATTTCAATGATAACTGTATGATACCAAAAAACTTTTAGTGTCTAGAAAATTTACGGGAGGGGCATGGCCGCCGTGCCCTGGCTCCCCTAATACGACACTTGCATGATATAATATGATAACCGGGTGTAAGATATATAATAGCTATATATATTATCATATATACTATAACTATATATATATAACATCATATGTTATATATATTCAGTATAGTAATATATACCTATATATATATATATAAATATATACAGTTACGTTATTTAATATATTTATTATTTATATATCGTTTATGCATAATAAGTAAGCAATTATATAATGTATATATACTATAAATATATATATAGTATATATATGATATATATATAAATATAATATATGTAAATTATATATTATATATTATATATAATAGTAATAGTATATATATGGTTATATAGTAGATATACTAAATATATATATTATAGCCTATCTATTTATATGGGGTACAGAGTAAATCAGATAACTTATCGCAACATCATTCGTGATACATGATACTATCTCAGAGTAAAAGAATTATAAAAATATACTTACCTGTCAGAAAAATAACAGTTTTGTTGGGGTGTGGGAAATCATTTTACAGGTCGAAATTTTTATTCATAATTAGCTTTACCTATAAGAAAAATATAGATGCTTAATAAATAGAATTATAGCACAAAGTGAGTTGACGTTAATTTTTAGTTTTTTTTTTATTTTCTGATTTTTTTAATTAAACGCAAAATCCTCTTTAAGGAGATTATTCCTAGTAAACAAGTAATTTGCTATGTTTAATTAAAAATGTAATAAAAAATAATAAACTACTGTTGCAAAACAATGCAAACTTCACAATTACTGAATGCCAAAAAGTCGCAAACGAAATACATTCCCGATGATAAGTATCAAAAATATGACAAACGCGGCTAAACGCTGTAGAAATCGAAAAAATAATCACCAAAAAATCAGTACCGAACATCCACTACACAACTCAAACACAGATCAACCCTCTGAACTCAAATTCATAACTAACGAAAACACCTCTTTCGCAAGACACTTCAAAACCTTCCTCACAAAAATACCATCTGACACACAACAGCCATAATGTCGGAAAACAATAATAAGTACTGAAAAATGGCAATCACCGTCCAAATCGTACTCTGAATCTATTTAAAACCCTAACACACAAAACCCCCAATGCAGATAAAAACCCACCAATATCCTTTGAAACAAATTTTGCAAAGCCCAAATCCATTACAACACCCACCATCACCAAACAGGAAAAATTATTATCAAACGCACTTGGAGTAAAAAAATGGCAACGCACGACTCAAGCAATAGAAAAATAACGCCAGTCAACTTTAATTTAGAAAACACAAATACACATAAGAGCGACAAGGTCCTTAATATTATAAAAACAGAAACAGAAAGCCCGACAAGCTCTAAAGCTGCATATTTTAAAATGATGTTGCCAGAACCAGGAATTATTAAAATTGTGGAGTTGGAACAGAGTATTTTAAATTAATGGAGCTGGAGCAGGAATCGGAACTGGCAAAATGATTTAACAGCTCCGCATCCATGGTTTTAATTGATAAAACATTTTGAACAGAGTTTATGGAAGGATTCAAGAAGCAAAGTTACACACTTTAAAGTAGAGCAGAGTCAAGAATTATTGTCAAAAAATATGCTGAACAAAAAAGATACAGATTTCAATCACGGCTGGGGTATATAAAAAAAATGAGAGTATGGAATAATATGAGAGTCCAGGGTTATTATAGTGAGAAGGGAAAAAGAAAATAGAGGAAAATTTCCTTACATGTTTTTGTGATAATGATGCTGGATAAGGTACAGATTATTTGATACAAAGCGTAATAGGACTGTTTATGGAGAATGCGAATTACAAGTTCTCAATGTGGAAGTCTCAAGAAGAACTAAAACAGATGAGTTAATGAAAGCGTAAAATATATTTTATTTTTTTGTAAATAAATATGAAGCATTTAATATCAACTTGGAAATAAAAATAGATTTGAAAAATAATAAAAATGTAGCACATAAGGAGGAATAACATTACTTAATTACTTCAAGAGTAAAGTTAATTTAAAGTAAAATTAGTAATAGGATTAGAGAGAGTAATTGGGTAAAATATGAAAATTAAAAAAAGAAATGTTGAAAATTACACACAATTCTAATAAGTAAACTGGAAGAAATTAAATCTTTCATTAGAAGTATTTAAGAATAAAAATTAAAAAATATATACATTGAGAAAATTAAGTATACAAAGGTAGTAGCCAAAAGCTGTAAAGTTTAAAAAAAATTTTTTTTAGAAAAATCAGAAATCAGCCAAACCAGTCAGTTGTATTGGGAAAGGAATCACGAATCATATTCGAAAGAGAATTTTATTTACAAAAATATTTTTATATCATTTAAGAGAAATAAAAAATTAGGCATGATATCTAAGAAAAGTTGAAACCAAAAGGACAAAATATGCTTCGCAAAATATTTGTTAAAATTGCAATAATAATAAGCTGACAACTATCTTATAAGTTACCAGATATCACTGCCTAATGATGCCAGTTTTGGTATCATCTGTACTTTTTTTGGGGGGGTATTTATTGACAATCATGACAATGTTTTCCTTTTTGTCTTGGTTAGAATGTTCTGATATTCTTGTATTAGTTTCACTCCTCTCTCAGCCTCGCTGTTTTTTTTCCAATTACTCCAACCCACGGTGGAAGTTCACGCCTTCCACCGGCCTGGGAAATTTTATAACAATTTGATTATTTTTTCAAAGAACTGAGAGTGTCTTACAAGGATATAGTTAGTATGAAACTTGAACGTTGAATATTTCAATCATACTACTTTACTTTTTTCATAGGGAAAAATATTCCCCTAGTTTTTATTTTCAGAAAACTTTTGAAATTCGACTTGCAACAAAAAACAAATTATTAAATAATGTTTCAAATATCAAACAATCAAATTGGGGAAGTAATAATACTAAATAATGTGTAATCATAAGTCAAAAACACTGCCCAAAGGTGTCTGTAATATTGTTGTTATTTTTATTTTATTTTATTTTTTTTACAGTTATCACCACCGCTGGCAAGCCCTATTCAAGGAGGGGGTGTTAAAGAAAAATAAACAAAAACTTCAACTAACGGCAAATTACGCAGATAAAGGCACAGACGCGGGGCCCTTAAAGTGAGGGAGATTAAATTAAGTAGGAAACACAGAAGATGGAAGAAAATTCCACAGAACAAAGGTGGCAGGAAAGAAGGAGGCACCGCAGCGAACTAGTCTGGAGTTGCTAATATCAACACAAAACTCATGTGCCGACACAGCACCCCTTGTGCTACGAGGGCGTCTTAAAGTGGAAAGCGAGTGGAAAGTTCCTCGAGCACTTGCCGCTACCGGTACCTATAGAAAAGAGATAAAGCACCAAATCGCGCCGACATAAAGATAAGGGTCAAGTGAACTAGAAAGATACGGACAGTTTATAAGTCTTTATTTTGCCTTTGACTCGCCACCCTATCCAAAAAGCCGGAGTGAAATCCTGACCCCCGAGATATGAGAAGCAGTCTCATACAAGGCGGATGAGGTCCCTTGTAATAACTGGAGTAACTGTGAAGAGGAAAAAGTCTCGCATCCTAAACAGAACTCCCAGTTTCTTTGGGGCCGCCGCCCTAGCAACGTTTGTGATGTGAGGTTTTCCAAGACATTTTTCTTGTTATGTTAGGCCAAGGATGTTTATATTGTCAACAGGAGAGACGAGAGAACCGTCGAAAGAGATAGGAAAGTTAGAAGGTGTCATTAGCGATGGAAAATTGATTAAAGTTGAGTTTTCAAGAATTGAAATTTCACAAGGTTGAGAGACGACCCCACCCGGAAATCTATCCAGATCAGCGAGAATAGAATCGGAAAGATTAAGACGAGAGGCCAATTCTAGAAGTAAAAGAGGGAGCAGAATTGAAATGAGTTCAAGAACACTGAAGGTGTCTGTAATATTGTTGTTATAAGATCTTTTGAGAATTTTCAATATATATATTTTTTTTTGTTAAATTCACATTTTGACAATATTCAATAAAATGTCAAGAAAGGCAAATATCAAAGATCTGGGCATTAATTTTTCTTTCTTCACTCTTTTTAGATAGAAATTTCATTATTTGATTTCAAATGTCTTTTGCAAAAAAAGTCATGAAAACTTGGAATTCTAAATAACAGTTTCCTACTGAATTGATTGTCATTTTCATTGCAGATTTTATTTATTTATTTATTTTTTGTATGTGCGTGTGTTTAGTTCATCACAATAGGATAATATTAAAGATTTTTCAAAAACCGTCGCTAGACCTTGAAGATACACGGGATATCTCGGGTTTTCAGGACAGGACCCTTTGGTCTCTCACGGTCCCTCGCAAGCTGCAAAACTTGCGTAAAACGAGCTATATACCGCATATATATATATATATATATATATATATATATAAATATATATAATATATTATAATATATATATATATATATATATATATATATATATATATATATATATATATTTGATATTATTTGGTAATATATAATAATATAGTCAAGTGGCGTACCTTGAAGATTATATTTGGGTAGGATGATATATATATTTTTTATATTAGTATTTGTGTTATTATAGTATTAATGTTATATGTTAATATTATATTATAGTTTTCATATATATATTATTATTTTATATATTATATAGTATTTAAGTATATATATTATATATATATATTATTATATTATAGTATATGATATATATATTATCATTATGTATCATTCTAAACACCGTGTCCGCATGGAATCGCAGTGGGTGTGAGCAGATGTAATATATATTATATATATTTTATATATAGTATATTCTGTATATAATATTATATATATATATATATATAAAAAACTTTATAGTGCTAGTTATATATGTATATATATTTATATTAATATATATATATATATATATATATATATAGAGAGAGTAGATTTCAATCTTTATTCACATTTCAATTTAATTCCGTTTAGAGAGCGTTTGTTCATATCGGTGATCGTAAAGTGGGGATTTTCTGCTACCCGTTAAATTTTTGTGGCATCGTTTATTCGTCATCGGTAAATTATCAGGGTATGTAGTACCGTGGCCGATCTTTATATATTATTATATGAATATGAAGATCTTATGTACGCCCATAGCTTATAATTTTCTCTTAAGAACAGAGCAGGAGGAAAATTTTCCAAATGAACTTTGGTTATACATCTATGGAGAACGTGCTGTTCTTTAAATTTACATGTCATTAGTTAGCATTCAGCGGATACATATAAAATTGTTAATAATTTAATTACTTTACATTTAATTTATTTATAATAAATGAACTCACAAATATTGGGTAGGAGCTACCTACCTGCCTACCCTATGTATATCGCCCTGATATATATCATATATATATATATATATATATTATATATATATATATATATATATATATATATATATATATATAATAATATATATTAATTTATAATTTAAATTAACTTTACCATTTATTTATTTTATAAAAAGACTTAAAAAATATTGGGTAGGAGCTACCTACCCTGCTACCCTATTATATACGCCCCTGATATATTATATATATATTTAATATATATATATATATATATATACATATAATATATTATATAATATTAATATAATATATATATATTATATATATAGTATATATATATATATATATATATATATATTCAGATTGAAGAAAATACTCGTCAGTTGGAAAAACTTGGACAACTTATGGAGGATCACTCCTGGTCTGGTCCGTCCGGAAGAGGCGAATCTCCTGTCACCGGAAAGAGTGGTAGTGGCATTTCACGGGACCGACCGTCCGTAACTCGTCGCTCTGCGGCCGCCGAGAGATGGAAGATGGGCGCTAAAAAAGCTCTTTTGGAGTGGGTCCGACAAATTATTACTAAGTAAGCGAGAAGAAAAAAAAATATTAAAGTTTTTTGTTATAGAATTTCCTTTTTGATTTAACTAACATGCGAATTGTCAATGCTTTTTAATATACACATTATAGACATTACAAAGATTAAAATAATTAAAGAAAGTCTTCATTATTATTATTATTATTATTATTATTATTATTATTATTATTATTATTATTATTATTATTATTATTATTATTATTATTATTATTATTATTATTATTATTATTATTATTATTATTATTAATGTATGATTTTGTTGCTTTCCCAAGCTTCCTGTAAATATTTCTTTCTACTGTAGAAATTTTAGTTAAAATTATTCTAGAATAAAATAAAACTACCAATTTTATTATTATTCCGAGCTAGCTTTCGTTCGTATACTATTTTCAAGGAATAATTTTTATTTTTCAGATTTAAGCAAACTTTGATAATATAAATAACTTATAAACTAATAGCAAAAATAAATAAATAAAGCAAATAATTTTAAAATGCTACAAAAGTTAATTTATATGGCCTATTTAAAGATTTTTAAAAAATTAGACATTTCATTATATTTTATATTTATCACTGTTTTGTGTTTCCTAAGACTCGACTTATACTTATGATTCCCGAGGCGCAATTCATAAAAATAATTTTTTTCTTGTTATGATATAGAAACTTTCTTTTATGTTGTTATGGGGATTTTTGTTGTCTTCTTTAAAATGTTGGAATTCTTTACTCGACTTATACTTATGTTGCGACATTCTCTTGTTGAGAGTATTCATTGTGTATCCGAAATAAGCGGCGTTACGTATACTTTCAGAACATTGAAATCGGTATACAACGTTACCACTCTCACAATCCGAAAGTGCTTCACAAGTAGAGAAGCACGAACTCAGTTTCAAAGGCTTTGAAGTAGAATCTTTATACAAGCTTCTTCCCGTCTTTTGTTTTAATATGCATATTTAAAATTAATTTCAATTTATTTTCTTCCTCTTTTTCTGACTAATATTTAAGGTATTTTTATCGTTTTTTCTCTAATATACTGGGGGAAGTTAATGTTTATTTAGGTTCTGAGTAATTCTTTTAATTTCTTTGTTGAAAAGGGTCCAACCAGACGATATCTTAAAAACTCGGTGAATTAAAGTATTTATGGTAGCAATTTTGTAGTTTAGAGGAGTGAAGGAGTCGAAATTGAAGTATGTTCCTCTATCCGTAGATTTATCGTAGACACTTCTGTCAATTTTTCTATCCTCTTTTAATTTTAATGTTAATATCTAAGAAAATATAGTTATTTTTTGCCTTTTCATAAGTAAATTTTAAAAACTAAGATTTTCCATTTTGGATATGAACTCTTGAACACGTTCTGGGCATTAAATATCACAAAGGTGTAGTCTACGTGTCGAATGTAAAGATAGGATTGAAAGGAGAGTTTTCATTAAAAAAATTCTTTTCTACCAAGGACATGTAGAAATCTGTGGAGTTGGTCCTAATAGTGATCCCATAGAATTTTTTTTTTTTTTTTATACAGATAAACACCACCGCTCACGAGCAGAGCCCTAATCTAGGAGGGGATAGATTTTTCAGAATAATTGAAAAATATTTGAAGCATTCTTTTTTTTTGAATGTTTTTACCATTAAAGTTAAAAGGTGTTTTAGCAGTAGGTTTACATATATAATAAATTAACCTTCTAAGATTTTCTTCTATGGACGCTGGTAGTTTTATATAATTTTATATTACGTTAAAAATTTTTTTTCAGTAGAAAGAAATACTTTCGGGGAGCTTGAAAAAGCAACAAAATCATACATTAAAATAAATGCTAATATTGAGTTTATTATTATTTTTTTATTATTATTTTTATTATTATTATTAATTATTATTATTATTATTATTATTATTATTATTATTTTTATTATTATTATTATTATTATTATTATTATTATTATTATTATTATTATTATTATTATTATTATTATTATTATTATTATTATTATTATTATTATTATTATTATTATTATTATTATTATTATTATTATTATTATTAGGAAATTTGGTTTGGTCGGTCTTAAATTGTGGAGGTTTGTGACGTTGCTCTGAAATAAATGGTTGGAAATATAATGGAAAAATTGACTACTAAGACCAATAATTAAATAAAGAATATTTTTGCAAGATGAAAACGAAAATAAAATTGGTGCAAAATTTTTAATTTTAATTAAAAGTTAATTTTAAGAAAATAAAATAAAATATTTATTAAACAAAATTGATTGAATCTAAGTAATAATTTTAATTTTGATAACGATGACGATGCACTTTGAGATTTGTTGAAAAACATTTAGAAGAATTTGGGAATAAGTAATGAAACTGTTTGGAAGGTAAATAAATCTGGAAAAAGTGGAAGAAGAAGAAGAAGATTAATAGATGAATGAATAGATAGTTACGAAGGGAGTAAAGAAGTTACGTGAAATGATACAATTAGTGAAAGAAAAAAACAAGGAATTCGTCATACATGAGAGGATTTAGAACGATGTTTTATGCAAGTTTTAACTGTCATTGATGCGAAGGTAAAGATTTTTACTAGATGCGAAGGAAGGCGAATGGCAACAGAATTCTCGTGAAGAAAATTCTAAATTTAAATGTGAACATTAAATGTTATTCTGCATGTGATGTATATTTCTCAATGTTTGAGTATTATAAAATAAAATTCTTTTTTATTTTTATTTTATTGTTATTTTTTTTTTTAACAAAGACGCTTCGGCATTGTTGTGAACGACTTTGGAACTTCCTGGAGGGACGGAAATGCATTCTTAGCTCTAATTCATTGCATAAATCCTCGTCTTGTCAACTTGCAGGTTAGTTTGATTTTGTGTTGCTTCTTCTTAAATATTAAAAAGTTAAGTTTTTCCATTCAAGATGTATCTTAAATATATACTTATGACATTTACTATTGTTAAGGTCTGTTAATTATAATTTTCTTCCCAAGTCAATGTCTAACTCTACGAATAAAGCTCGACTTGATCTCGCCTTTCGACTCGCCGAAAGAGACCTTGGAATTGCTCGTCTTCTCGACTCTGAAGATGTTGATGTCGACAAACCAGACGAAAAGTCAGTTATGACATATGTCGCTCAGTTCCTAAACAAATATCCAGAGCCTGGCGTATCACCAGTAAAGGTATTGTGCCTTAATGTTCGTACCTTTACAAGTGCCATATATATATATATATATATATTATATTATATATATATATATATATTATATATATATATATATATATATAGTAATATGTATATAATATATAATATCAATGAAATATAAAACATCAATTCTGGTAATGTATATGTTATATATATTATATATATATATTATTTACCATCTCCTATGTAGAGCTTTTACCCTGTCAGTTGGACCAGCATTTTCTTTCTTCTGGCCCAGAAACTCTTGATTCTAGAGCACTCTAGAAAAACGCTTCTCGGAAAAATAGTTTCCGATGCTAGTCCTCGAGTTATACACTCAGGTAGGGTTTCACCCTTTCAGTGGAACTAGCATCTTCTCTAGCATTGGAAACTATGTTAGTATTGTAGAAGATTCCAGAATTGACGTCGGGTTGCTATTTAAACCTCTGACTTTAGGCAACATATCAGTTATTTTCGAATCTTCGATGCATTACGTTGTGCACGTATCTTTGGAGTGGTGTACGCCCTTACATTTAGTGGCTGGTTATAATAATAATAATAATAATAATAATAATAATAATAATAATAATAATAATAATAATAATAATAATAATAATAATAATAATAATAATAATAATAATAATAATAATAATGTTTTTGTAGGCATTTTGTACTATGATAGCGACACTATATTTACGTAAAGACTAAAATATAAGTCTCATCGGAAACATCACCAACCAAATTATTGCAGCAAAACTATCTTCTAATCGATCGTCAGGTACTTAACATCTTATTCTCCAATTTACGTGCAAGTAAATTAAACCTCAAAGAAAGTGCAACCCTAGTAGCAAAAGAAGTTCTCATTTTTGGCGAAGAAGCCTCGCATTCCCACAAAACGTATAGATCACTGCGCCGGTAAAGTTATATCACTCTATGAAGAATGGACAGATTTACAAAAGAGGTTAAAAAGAGTATCTGAAGTGGAAACCAAAAAACGTGCAACATTTGAGGACACATTGGATAATTTATTTGATGTTGCTCCTGAAAATGTGTTGGATATCCTTAAGAATAAAGAGGATATTCAATTTTTATTATTGCAACGCAAGAAAGGACGACCAGGTTCCATGGCTGGCATTGATCTAAAACATACATCACGTAAAGAGAATAAAAGGAAATGAATAGAACAGGAGGCAGAGTTACGTAAGAGGATCCACGAAGAAATGGAACGAAACGTCATTGTACAGCTATCACCAATAACTATCTAGCAGCGATAGTGGGAATGAGCAATCAGAACCAGACACAAGAGATACACAAAAAGAAAGTGAACCAAGTACTTCAATGAGAAGAGGTACATTAGATTTTTTCACACCCCGTCTATCTGAAGCATTAGACAGATGTAAAATTAGCGATCGGAACGTGGTTCACTTGTTAATGGCAGCAGCAGAAGCTTTCAAGTATGATACTACAATCTTAATTATTAATCGCACATCATTTCAACATCGACGGAAGGAATTCAGGAAGCAGAGCCAATCTGCGGAAATTAAAGGAGAATTTAATTTTTTTATTTTTTATTTTACACTGGGATAGCAAGCTTCTTCCGGCTTTATGTGGTGCGGAGAAAATTGATCCACTACCAGTAACAGTTATGTTTCAGGGCAAAGAACAATTATTAGGTATACCTGAAATTCCTGCAGCTACAGGAGAAGATCAAGCTATAGCCGTTTTTCGAGCTGTGCATAATTGGTGGGCATAGAAGAAAAGATACAAGCATTGTGTTTCAATACAACAGCAAGCAACACCGGAAGAATAAATGGTGCCTGTACAAACATTGAAAAAATGTTTGAACTTGATTTACTCTATCTTCCGTGTAGACATCATATCTTTTAGATAGTCTTAAAAATATTTTTGATTCAGTAATGGGAGCAACATCTGGACCAGATGTAAATATATTTAAAAGATTTAAAGAAAACTGGTCGACCTTAGGCAGTACAAAATACCATAGTGGGTAGACGTTGTCACTGAGGATGTCCGTGGTAATGTGATGGAATTTCTTGAAGATCAGTTACGCCTGGAACAGAACCGAGATGATTATCGGGAATTATTAGAATTAGCCGTGATCTTATTTGGCGGCAGCCCCCGACGTGGAGTCTCATTTTGCATCCATGGCAGCGTGAGCCACGCTCGGTGAATGGCAAAGGCTATTTACGCCTTTAAAATATATTTATTCCAGGATCAATTCAACATGACCACACGCGAGAAAGATTCAATCAGAAGAATATGTGTCTTTCTTATCAGACTTTATTAACGATCTTGGTTTTAGGCACCATTGGCGGTTAAAGC
>JABUQX010001230.1:20000-35000 GCA_015478945.1 Trachelipus rathkii
ACGGGACTGTGACGGACCCTCACTATGGCATCTCGTCAATGCGGGGTTCATCCCTTGGCCCAGGTGGGCCACAACCATACACCCTGACAAAATCCTGCCATTCACTCCTATTATGCAACTTTCTTCTCGCTTCTGCCAAAGTCACATTTCTCTCCTCCAGGTATTTCTTTACTGACTCAATCCACTTTTTTTTGGTTTCCCAGCCGGTCAAATCTAAGCACACTCACCACTGTACATCCGCTTAATCAACCGACTATCATCCATCCTTTCCACATGACCAAACCATCTCAACGTATTTTCATTTATTATCTCATTTACCCCCTTCATCACACCACACAACTTACCAATACGTTCATTCATCATTTTATCAACTCTTCTCACACCTAACACACCCCTAAAGTTATCCATCTGAGCACACTGTACTTTAGATCTATACCTCTTATTCCAGACCATAGTCTCACTACTATACATTAACACAGGTAGCAACAATACCTCACGTAAGACCCTAGCGCACTCAAGACTTAGCCACCTTCCTGCCATTCACGACTTTCCTACTACACTCTGCATCATCCGTTCCCTTATCATCAAACATATATCCTAAATATTTAAAATCAGGAAATTGTTCTAGCTGCTCACCATCTAGCATAACTTCAAACCGAGGACCGTCCTCACTCACGAGCCAATAAATCATAACTCCTTATGCTACATTTACTTTCAAACCCCTCCTTTTACACACCCTGCCAAATCTTTCTACCAATCCTCTCAAACTCTTTTCAGATTCGCCACACAAAACCAAATCAACCGCATATAATAGGTAGGGCACCTTCCACTCTCTTCCATTCTCCATCATTCTAACACCATCCCCTGCCACCCCACCTCTAATTCTTTTATAACCCCATCCATATACAAATTGAATAACTAAGGAGACATAACACATCCCTACCTCACTCCGCTATTAATATTAAACCAATCACTTTCAACTCCATTTATTCTTACACACGCTTCACTATCGTCATACATACTTTTGATTCCATTTAGAAACCTACCACCAACACCATATATCACTATCACCTGCCATAGAGCTTCCCTATTTAATCCTATCATTCTTCTGTTGCAAATCCATAAAACCTAAATATAATTTATTCTTCTTCTCCCTCATTTTCTCAATCATTTGTTTCAATGTAAAGATTTGTTCCACGCATTCTCTACCACTTCTAAGCGCATCTTTTTCTCACCAATCAGTCCTTCAGTCACTCGACGCACTGTTTCGACCTAAATACCAGCATATATCTTCCCTACAACACTCAATAAACTAATTAACCTATAATTCTTACAGTTCCTTTTATCCCCTTTACCCCTATATAAGGGTACCATTACTGCTCTCCTCCAATCTCTCGGAACTTTACCCTTCATAAACGCTTTGTTACAGAACTTCCAAATCCAATCAATCACCATCTCGCCTCCGTTCTTGATCATTTCACCAGTAATTTTATCTATATCTGCAGATTTACCATTCTTCAGCTTTCTCGCTCTTCCCTCTGCCTTCTCCTTAATAATGACATCATCTCCAAAATACCTATTCCTTCTTGCATCATCAAACCCATACACATTCACTATCACCTCTTCATAACTGCCAATGTTATGCAAATTTTCGAAGTGTTCCCTCCACACTCGCCTCTCATCCATTTCATCAGTTACGAAAGCATCATCCCTATTCATTATTCTAAGCAGATCCTCTTATTCTCATTCTTAACCTTTCGCGCTTCCTTCCAGAAGAGTTTCCTATTCCCTTGTAAGTTCCCGTTCATCCTCCTTCCAAACTGTTCATTTACCTCTTTTTCCCTCCTACGTATGCACCTTTTAGTATTCCTTTTTTTCCTCCTTATATAATTCAAAACATCTTTCTTTTGAAACCTCATCATTGGCTTTTTAGTACATTCAACCACACTTCTTTTTTACTTTTAACCGCTTGCATCACCTCTCTTCATTCCACAACTCACTGTTAACATTCTTACTTCCTATTTAGCACATCCACATACTTCCTTTTGCACCTGCTAACAACCGCTTCCTTCATTTGCTCCAGATTTGTTCAGTTTCAACTTGTTCACATTCAAGTGATTTACTTGCGAGCGCTCTTAAATAATTATCCTTATTACCTTGTTCACTTAACTTCTCAGAATAAATTCTACCCACTTCCTCATCACCTTCCTCTCCATCCAAGCCTCCACTAACTAAATTTTACATAAAACAACATAATGAGCCGATAATCCCATTCCAAAGCCCTTAACAGATTTAACATCCAGCACATACTTCAATATCTCCCTCTTCACCAACACAAAACCAATCATACTCTTCACATCGACACCATCTCTACCTACACCAACTCTAGTATACTTATGAATACTTTTGTGTTTAAAGAAAGTATTACTCACACACATACCTCTCTTCTCACAGAAATCAATCACCCTCCTATCATTCTCATTTTCTCCCGACACCCAAAAGCTACCTGTTATATCATCCCTTTTTTGATCATCTATCCAACCATTTAGGTCACCCAACACAATCAATCTGAAACTCCTACTCACCCCATCCAAAACATCATTCAGATTATCCCCGAAACTCGCACTCTCTTCAACATTTCCCTCAGATGGACCATACGTCACAACCACACATACCTTGACCTTCTCAAACTTAAATTTAACCATTAGAATTCTTGTACTCACACACAAAAAGTTTACCATAGCTCTGTACCACAAGTCACTCATCAGAATTGCAATTCTTTCTCTCCCCCTCTCATTCCTTTCCACACCAGCATAAACACATTTCACACCACACCACTCATTTTCAGCGCTTCCTTTCATCTTTATTTCAGTCACAGCGAGCAAATCAAATCTGCCTTTTCTAAATAGATCCATGACCTCTCTTCTCTTCTCCTCCACATTTATTCCTCTGACATTCCGTACCCAAACGATTCATACATTTTCGCCGAAAGATAGAAAGGCCGTTTACGGCGATCACGACCTTCTCCGAGACGCATGCATTAGCATTCCTGGCAAAAGAAAAGTATTAGTAGGCAATCATCCAACTACTACCGTCCCTTAGTCGCCTTCTACAGCACGCAGCATATACGTTGTGGGCAATTCACACACACACACACACACACACACACACACACACACACACACAAGCACGCACGCACCGCACGCACGCACACACACACACACACACACACACACACACACCCCACGACACACAAACACGCAGCACGCAGCACACACACACACGACACACACACACACCACACACACACACACACTACACACACACACCCACAACACACACATATTATATATATATATTATATATATATACTATATATATATATATACTATTAATATAATATATATATATATATATATATATATATATATTATATATATATATATATATATATATGCAGAGATTCAAGACATTAAGAAGCGAATCTGAAGAAAAGCGAATACTTTACGATCGTTTGAAATCCCTTGTGGATTCTCATTCTTCAATGGTTGGAATTACAACAGATTCTTGGCGTGTCATCGTAAAGTCGTGGAAAAAGGTTAACTTTGACACTTTTATTTTGGAATCTTTGTTTGTTTGTTTTTTAATACATAAACACTAAATGATTTTATATTAAAGGTAAATGATCAACTGTCTAATTGGGCGTGGCTTTTGGACGCCTATCTACCAGGCTCTTTTGGACCAATTGGAGACTGGCTTAAAAAAGCCGAAATCATGCTTGGAACTGAAGAAAAGCAAATAGGGAAGCCTGATGAAGTAAGTTTTCTTCAGCAAATAATAATAATAATAATAATAATAATAATAATAATAATAATAATAATAATAATAATAATAATAATAATAATAATAATAATAATAATAATAATAATAATAAATTAATAATAATAATAATAATAAATTTATTATTATTATTATTATTATTATTATTATTATTATTATTATTATTATTATTATTATTATTATTATTATTATTATTATTATTATTATGATTATTATGATTATTATTATTATTATTATTATTATTATTATTATTATTATTATTATTATTATTTTTTTTAGAATTTTAATATAATATATGTTTTAATGTAATTTTTACTTTTAGCTTCCAATTCACGAAATATTTTCTTCTAATTTCCATTAGATTATTATTATTATTATTATTATTATTATTATTATTATTATTATTATTATTATTATTATTATTATTATTATTATTATTATTATTATTATCATTATTATTATTATTATTATTATTATTATTATTATTATTATTATTATTATTATTATTATTATTATTATTATTAAATTTCTTTTTACAAAGCTGGCGAATATTTTGGGGAAAAAAATCGAGGAGCATAAATGCTTTTTCATGAAGACGCAATCCATGATCGCAGCTTTTGAAAACGTGAAAACTTCAGCGGAGATGAATTCGATTTCTCCGCAAATAATGGAGTACATGCAGTCGAGACTCAATACGATAAAGCCAAGAGCTGCTCAAAGGAAGCTTCGGTTGCAATACCTCGAACATAAGGTACTTGGACTCTTTTGATTCTTTTATTTTGTTTTTTCTTTTTCTTCCTTTGTAATATTTTTTGAATTTCTCGAAACGAAAATAATGAACACAACCCGAAAAGAAAAACAAAATAGTCTAAAAAAGGGAACATGTCATTAATTTGTCTTCCCTTCTCTTTCTTTTCCTATCCAACTTGTAGTTCAGTTTCAATTTGCTTTTGTTTTTAAGCCATTTTTGCTTCTTTTCATTCTTACAATTGATCGAGTTTAATTTTTCTTCTTTTTCTTTTACAACTTTTTCATCTCTAACTTCATGACACCATTCTCTCTTTTCTTTTTCTGAATAATGTACACTTCATATATTTCCTCAATGAACATCTTATGATAATAAATAATAAATGATAAATGATAAATGATAAATGATAAAGAAGAAGAAGAAGAAGAAGAAGAAGAGAAGAAGAAGAAGAGAAGAAGAAGGAAGAAGAAGAAGAAGAGAAGAAGAACGAAGAGAAGAAAGAAGAAGAAGAAGAAGAAGAAGAAGAAGAAGAAGAAGAAGAAGAAGAAGAAGAAGAAGAAGAAGAAGAAGAAGAAGAAGAAGAAGAAGAAGAAGAAGAAGAAGAAGAAGAAGAAGAAGAAGAAGAAGGTCATTCGAGGCGGTTGCTATGAAAGTTCACTTCTTGATTGTGTCAGCTATAAATTTAAATAAAGTTCCTATCAAACAGAAATGGCATCTATGTTAAAAAACTTTCTTTTGATGAGATGTTTAATATATGTAGATATACTTGCTTTGATAAGAAAATCAGTCGAACGGATTGTAGATGTGCAATTAGAGTTTCAGTGATACTACTGCAATTGTTAATGCTGCTTTGTAAGATATGGGAATCTTAAAAAGTAGAGAGAGAGAGAAAGAAAAGGAATTTGGATGAGGAAACAAACACTGCATAAGTCTCAGAACCATTGAATTGAGTGCATCTGCTGTGATGGAAAAAATATCAAACCAAAACACTTGCAGGTATGGAATATGAAGAGCATTACGTTCTTATTAAAGAACCAGGTGATGTCTACTTAGATCACATAACTCCTGACAACGGAAGCTCTCGATGCATATCAGATGAATTAGTTACATTTCTAATTGATTCAGATAGTTTTAATTCACTTAAAGCAATGCTCTGTGACGGTACAGTTGTAAACACTGGCCGTATAGGTGGTGTAATAAAATTAATTGAAATTCATATTGAGAGGCCTCTTCAGTGGCTAATATGCCTTCTGCATGCTTATGAACTGCCCTTTATCCTTCCAGGATTCCAGGATTTCCAGATTTCCAGTCCCCTCCAATATAGCACTTTAACTACTAACATGGTTTAACATAATTAAACAATTGAATTTATGTCTTTGCAATTTGAAATTGCGGTTTCCGAAGAAATAATTAGCAATGACCATAAAGTACCTATGAAATGTCTGAAATTGGAATAAAGTCTGGAAACATTTCAGATCAGATGACCTTAATTAAATCTCCATGAGCTTTGCATGATGCAAGATGGCTCACAAGAACTAATAGAATCCTACGCTGATATATCTCAATACTAAATCCAGGAACAAATCTCCAGGATTTAGTTCATATCATATTAGATGCATATGCCCCAGGTTGGTTTGGGATTGAATCACATTTAAAACCTACAAAAGGTGATATGATTGTTACTACTTAATTTTACTTATAAGAAATCAGAGGGAGGGGAGCATCGTATAATCATGGAAAATGTTCTCTGGAACAATGCAAACTCTTCCCAATCAAAAAACATTTTGGTTTCAATGATCACGGATCCTAGAGTAAAGGTTAGAACAATAACCCTTCATTGTATAATAAATGCAAGAACAAGAGGAACAATGAGAAGCTTTGTCTTACCTATTAATATTAATTTCAAGGCAACTGCCTAAACTAACATGATCGACTGGAACAAGGAAACCATAACTTACCTACCACTCTTAAAAGATTTTTCAAATGATGATCTACTTAAAGCCATAACAAAACCCCTTGAACTTCCTCCTACTCCTTGTCACACCCAAGGTGTCAGACGTGCAATTAGCTTAGTCATTAGGGCCTCAGATGATCGAGTTGGCTTTGAAAACAGACATAAATAGATTTTGAATGTCATAAAATCAACAATCTTCTCAGTGCAGAAACCAATGAAAATAATTTTATGGGGTGTTTTCTAAGTAATAAGTGGAAAATATTTGTATTAATGTTAGTATTATGGCATATTATGGCATATTATGGCATATTATTATTTGATGAAGATAGTGTCAATTCATAGTTCAAGATGGTGGCATCTTTGATAGATTGGTCACTTTGTTAAGGGATTTTGTTAGATAATACGGCTTTAACTGTTACTAATATGCTCAAAAAGTGGGAACATATCGAGTATTGTATGACCTGTTAGCTACTTTACCTTGATCAGTAGGGAATTTTTCAGGATGTTAGCTGATTATTCATACGTGAGGTATGTTAGGTTTGCATTTGTACATTATATTCCTAGTCGCGGTTATGATTTGTTAGCCTTTATTGATTGCTAAAACTTTTTTGGTTAAGCTATATTTGTAGGTTAGTATATAAAGAACTTATTTTTGGTATGTTTGGAATAAAACTTGTTATGTTACAATTATTTCGTTGGTTTGTATTGATAATGTCAAGATTATGATAAATCCTGTTAAAAAATATTACGCTGTGTCAATGTAAGATTAAACGTTAATATGTTAGAGATATGCTTGGAAAAAGTGTGAAATAGGTTACGTTTTGTATGCAATGTTAGTTACTTTACAGGTGTTAAGTGTGGAGCTTTGTTAATGTTAACACTTTATTCTTGCTACTACTACACCACGCATCATCCATTCCCTTTTCATCCAACATATATTCTAAATATTTAAACTCTTGACACTTTCTCCAGTTGCTCACCATCTAACATAACTTCACACCGAGGACTGTCCTCACTCACAACCATAACTTTACTCTTATCTACGTTTACTTTCAAACCCCTTCTTTTACACACCCTACCAAATCTCTCTACCAATCTTATCAAACTCTCTTGAGATTCACCACACAAAACCAAATCATTCTCATATAACAGGTAGGGAACCCTCCACTCTCTTCCATTCTAAATCATTCTAACACCATCCCCTGCCACCCCCACCTCTAATTCTTTCATAACCCCATTCATATACAAATTGAATAACCAAGAAGACATAACACATCCCTGCCTCACTCTGCTCTTAATATTAGAAAAATCGCTTTCGACTCTTAATTCTTACTAGGGGTGTACCGGAACCGGAATTAGCCGGAATCCCCAAAAAATTTCGAAACCGGAATTTATAATGAACTTTCCTTTAACTATAAAGAAATGTAAAAAAAAATTCTATATTACTTTCAATATATATAATTTATATATATATTATATATATATATATATATATATATTTCATATATATATTTTTTTAATATATATTTTATTAAAAATATATATATATATATAAAATAATATATATATATATATATATATATATATATATATATGGTAAAATTATCTAGTATTTGATCTAAATATTTTCTGAAAAAAATTGTCTAAGTTCAAAAAAATTTCTAATCTGAAAAGTTAAGTTAAGTTTATGCTTTTTTAAGAAAATTCTTTAGTGACAAGCTTCTTGAATTATGCCAGAGCTTGCCACTAAAGAATTTTCTTAAAAAACTTAAGTTAACGTAACTTTTCTGAACTTCGAAATTTTTTTGGAAGTTAGAAAATTTTTCAGAAAATATTTAGATCAAAGTTACTAGATATTTACCATTTATATATAATATAATATATATATTATATAATATATATAATTATATATATATTATATATATTATATATATATATATTTATATATATAGTATATATTATATATATATTAGGGTTATGACAAAATAAAAATTTATTACCCTGCAGTTAAGATTGGGAAAAAACCGTTTCTTTCAAATCATGTTTTTTTCATGAAAAAAACATGTTTTTTTCATTGCTTTTTTTTCGTTTTTCAGTTTTTTCGTTTTTCATTAAATGTATTTTTAAAAATATAAGGGCTAATATGATATTTCACTTGAGTATTTTCATCTCAAATTAGGATACTAGAATTTAATCTAAATATTCATTATGATTTAATTGCAAGATTAAACATTTTTTTATCAATTGTTTAAGTATACATTTTGTAAAGCTTGTGCTTGCAGACTGCTGTTTGTAGGCTTCTACTTACTAATTTAACTATGTATTTTACGTTTGCATCATATAATCATATTTATAATTTACTTTTAAATATTAATGTATATTATATTTATATAGAATGAGTCTGAATGACAAACTCAAAAGTGACTTAAGGGATGCAAATGAAATAATAAAAATATTGAAATTAAAATTACACCAAGATTGTAAATGAAGGAGGATGAGTGAAGACTAAATTAAATATTGGCTTTGGAATATCAACTTTTGATCCACTAATCACTAAGTCCCCACTTCCCAGACCCCAGTCACGTACTGAGTATACTACTGTGCTGTGACTCCTGTCAAGCTCATTATCACTGGGCTCATCAGCGTGCTCAGCCACATTTAATTTTTGATATAACTAATAAAGTCTGATATCTCAGTCGTTATGAAGTATGTGTGAGAATGACAGTGGTGAAGGAGCAGGCGCAGTAAGGATTCTTAAGCTTAGCTGCCTTAGCATTAATCATCTCTCTCAGTTGCAAATTTTCAGAATTTCATAGTTCTAGATTATGAGCAATAAATACTAGTTTTTGCAACGTCTACACAACAAAAGTTATATTTTATGCGGGAGCCTTTGCAACCTTTTATTTCCTTAAAAAGTACAGTCACGCGACTTTTTGCATGTGGCATTTCTAAATTCTGATTAAATAATTATGATAAAAATGTTACTGAAAGCTGAAACTGAGTAAGAAAACATTAATGATGCCACAAACAAAATATTATGACTCATTTCTACAATTCAGGAATATAAATATAAAAATATTTGGAAAACCCATAAAAATTTTGAACACAAACCAGGGGCTTCCAACTTGTAGGAAATTGGAACTAAAAAATGTCCAAATTAGAGCATATTTGCTAAAATTTATAATATAATTGTTCAAATATGTAAATTCCACAACTTAATTGAAAAAATAGAAAAAAACAAATTTTTACTGGTTTTTTTCAGGCTGTGTTTTTTTCATGAAAAAAAAAACGTTTTTTTCGGAAAAAAACGAGCTTGTTTTTTTCCTTTCCCAACCCTACGGCTGCAGTATGAATCGATGAACTTTCTCACACTGAATAAGAATATGTTGATCATTTATCTTAATTGTGAAAAAAAGTTCCCCCAGGGTTAGACTTAAAAAATTTTAATATAGTAGCTTTTGATTTAATTTTGCAAAACAAGAGATGGATTTTACTTAAAGATTTGAAAACAGCAAAGAATAATTTTATTTCCTTTTTTTAAAAATTGACATTAGAACCTTCAATAGAAATTCTCCGCTTGTATCTTATCAACTTGAAAAAGGACATCCAATCGACACTAAAAATAGCAATATAATTAAAAAAGTCAATAACCATAAATTTAGAAAGCTTTACGAATCATATATTATAAAAAATAGTCAAAACTTCAACAGGGAATTACTTTATTGACAACACAATAAACGAAACTCTTAAAAAATCAAATTCCTGCAGGCAACTTATTAAGAAAATGGAACGTCTTCACGCACAACAGGACCCAAACCAACCATCACAAAATTAAAATTGGAAACTCATCGTCACTTGCTCTTTCTCTTCCGAAGATTCCCGACAGAGGCAGGGAGAATCTCTGAGAAAGCTAGAAGCTTCAGGAGTAGATACTTAATATAGTTGTATATAATTAATAAAAAATGTTTTATATCAAGTATATTTAATTTTCAAAAAAAGGGGATTAAACTAAGGGTGCTACTGCAACTAAATACATATAAAAGAGCGAAGAAACATAGTTCTGTAAATCTAATATATATAACACATCACCTACATAGAAACTATGAAATAAAGAAATTATACTTTGAATACTGTGACAAGTGACAACAATATTAAAGCCAACATGAAAAAAAAACAAATTAAATTTTGAGACGCTGTTTAGAAGAAAAAGTTATTCCTAAATCCATGATACCTAAACAAGTCCAGTGTACAAAAGGTGACCCATTCCCACCAACCCATGAAGAAATTATTAAACATCGAATTAAGAAAATTAAAAGTGAAGTAAACTATTGGTTTTCTCGAGCAAATAAACTTTTCAACAGAATTAAAGTCACTTTGTCCCTAACTCACAACAAAGAATTTTTGATCGAAAAAATGAAAGAAAATCTGATTGAAAGAA
The DNA here is from genome assembly GCA_015478945.1 of Trachelipus rathkii. Taxonomy (NCBI): domain Eukaryota; kingdom Metazoa; phylum Arthropoda; class Malacostraca; order Isopoda; family Trachelipodidae; genus Trachelipus; species Trachelipus rathkii. Next base: position 30,981 of record JABUQX010001230.1, read on the forward strand.
AAAATTATGCCGTTGATAAAAAAAAGTGCATCCCTGGATAGAAAATTTAAACTTATATTTAGAGGTAGTCCATGGTATATCAACACGAAGAATTCCATTTTGAACTTATCAACCTTACAATAAACCGACATAGAAACTAATATACTCAACTTTGGAATATCCTTCCTTTGCGTTAGATAATAGTGATCCACTCCCGGAATTTTTAATTAATTTTGATGATTGGCATAATAAAGACGAATCGACAGACATCAACTCAAACATCCTTCTAGGAATGTTTCTGGATAAAATTACAAGCAGATCTAATAAACTACCTAAATGTTTCAGCTCCACTATTCAAAAATTAAAAAGAAATAAAGACATCATCATTTCAAGATCCGATAAATACGGTGAAATTATACAAAGGACCCTCAGGTATTGGAAAAGGAAGAAAAACGGAAGTACCTGTTGGTATAGAAGAAGTAGGGACCGAGGTTGTTGATGTTGATGTTGTTAAACTCACCTTGGTTTAAAAACGCTTTTTTTATTTTTACTGACTTTTCCATAAAAAATTAAACTACAAACTTCGTCTCCATAGATGAGCAAATATTACAATAAAACAAATGAAACATAAAAGCAAATAACATGATGGGCTGGAAAGGCGTAAATTTTATAACGAAGGGTGATCCTTCTTCCCACAACAAGTTACATGCCAGAGACCCCCACAACCTCCCGGACCCACCCCGTAGGGTAGGCTGTGGATGTCGCCTCGGAAGATCCTCCCGGAACTCTACGCCGTATCGTCACGTAGAGCCCGAGATTATACACCAAAGTGTAGATCAGTCTCCTCAGTGGTTAGTCAAGGTTCCGGTTCCCTACAATTGGCGGCCAGGCCAAAGGTGAGCTAAAGGACCAGTTTTTCTCCTGTACCCTCATCCACGGGATGGAAGTCTGGGGTGAAATGAAAATCATGCGGGAAGGGGCACCGGATAGCTCAAGGGGCTGTGACGGGAAAAAAGGGAGAGCAACCTACGTACAAGCACTTAAAAAGACTGATGGGTGAAAATTCAAAAATAAAAAAAGGTAGAAATTTTGATTAGGAACTTGGATTGAAAAGACAGAAAATTGATATGAAAAATGAATGAGGGGAAAGGACGAAGATTAAAAGATTACGTATATGACAAATGCTAATATACTAATGCACAACAGATGCACATACTACTTGCTAGGGCCGGAGGAATGCAGAAAGTCCCTCAAGCATTAATTGCCATGTATAGGTTGTATATCAAGAGCATAACACCATAAAAAAAAATAAATAACCCCCTTTTTGGGATATATATATATATATATATATATATATATATATATATATATATATAATATTATATATTATTATATATATATATATATATATATATATATACTAGTATATATATATATATATAATATATAGTTATATATATTTGGATGTGACATTATTCGTTCATTGTCAGTCGGGCAAAATCGGCACATTTTTTCTTAATCGTCATCGTCATCGTAATCGGCAAAATTTTGCCGATTAAATGAAGAAATATTACACCAGAAACTGGATAGAGATTATGTTTCTCATTCATAATTTAAGAATGTCTAAATTTAAGAGTACTAGGAATTTCTGTAGATTATCTATCCATGTTTCTCACATATTTAATTTTTTTCCAAATAACGTTCTAAAAAATACTTACTAGATTATTAAAGTACATAAAATATTAAGTTGAGAATAAAGGAACATGAATTATTTATTATTAAATAAATATTATTATTAATCAAGAAATAATTATTATTGATTATTTATTATTATTATTTATATATTATTATTTATTTATTATTATTATTTATTATTATTATTTTATTATATTATTATTATATTATTAATTTTTATATATATATTATTATTATTATTATGTATTATTATGTATTATTATTATTATCTTTATTATTATTATTATTATTATTATTATTATTATTATTATTATTATTATTATTATTTATTAACCCATACTAATTAAACTAACCTAAATATTTAAATAAATAAAGATAACCATAAAAATAAAAACACTTTCTTTTTATGCACTTTAGTGTTTGCCAGTTGCATAGCTGTAGAGCCATTTATTTTTTATTTTAAATGATTTCTCTCCTCCATTACGTAAATACCTTTTACTTATATTATTTAATTTCTCCTGATACATGATCCAACGAATAGCTTCATAAATGAATGGTTTTGGGTTCTCTCACCCCAGAATAGTAATTTTCTCTTCAGACATGAATACATTTTTATAGATTGTGTAACATAAAGATGCAATCGTAATCGTCATAACCAATTCTTGAACACACCTGACTTATGTTTTACCACTAGTCCTTCTCCCTATAAATACACCACCTTTTCTCCTATTGGTAAATCTGACCACAACCTTATATCTCTTAATTTTAGTACTTTCTCTCCAACAGCTCCATCCTGCCCTATGCGTTTTTTCTTTCACTTTGATCGGGCCAATTGGGAGCCTTGAATCGCTTCTATGCTAACTATAATTGAAGTTACTGCTTTTTCACTGAAGACGCTTCAGCTTCTGCCGATACGGTGGAAGCTGTAATCGTTGATGGGATAAGCAGGTCCATTCCTTCTTAAACTAAATCTTTCTCTCGTGCTTGTTCTCTGGCCATTCAGGCTAGTGACAGTGCGTATCGGGAGTGGAAAAATACTCATTCTCTTATCACTCTCGCTAATTTTCATTCAGCTAGAAATCGTTGCAGGGATACTCTTCGATGAACAAATCGAACTTTCATCAAGCGAAAGTGCGCTGACCTCTTTGGTTCTCCTACTGACAAACCTTTCCGGCCTCTTGCCAAAACCATCCCGAACAACTTCTGTAAATCTGCATTTCCTCCTCTTATTCGCAATGATGGTTTTGTTGCTAATACTCTAACTGAAAAGGCCAATCTCTTTGGCCTTCTATTTTCCTGTAACTCAACCCTGAACGATTGTGGCATTTCTCTTCTTCCTCCTCCCCTCAGGTGTCCTAAGCCTTTGCCTGTGATTACATTTGATCGGGTGCATGGGCTCCTGAAATCTATGAACGTAAGGAAGGCGGATGGCATTCTCCCCGAGTTTTGAGGGAGTGTGCTTCTGTGCTGACGACGCTTCTCGTTCAACTATAATTCTCCATGCCTCATTACTAGCACTTTCCCTCAGTGTTGGAAGCACGCTTATGTCAAACCTATTCCGAAAAAATGAAGCCGCTCTGATATTTCTAACTATCGCCCTGTAGCTCTCACTTGTATTCTATCTAAGATCTGTGAAACCCTTCTCAACTTTCACTTCTTAGATCGCCTGGAATCTCATTTCCTTCTTTGCGATCGCCAGTACGGCTTTCGGCGCTCAAGGTGTAGGCTACTGACGATATACTTCCCTATTTAACGAATTTATGATTTTCCGCCATCAGGAACTGCAGGAAGACTTGTGTGGTTTCGCTTGACATATCCAAAGCATTTGACCGGATATGGCACGCGCACTGCTCTCCAAGCTCCCCTCCTTTGGGTTTCCTCCTTCTCTTTTCTTACTTATGTCTAGCTTTCTTTCAAATTATTCAATATCAGCTATTGTTGATGGGCGACTTTCTATTTTTCTGTCAATAGTGGTGTTACTCAGGGTAATGTCTTATCTACTACTTTATTCCTACTTTTCATTTATGATCTTCTCACCTGCACATCTAACTCAATCCACTCATAGGCCGATGACTCAATCCTTCGTTCTTCAACTCATTTCAATTATGCTCCCTCTTTTACTTCTAGAATTACCTCGTCTTAATCTTTCCGATTCTATTCTCTCTAATCTGGAAAAAATTTCCGGATGGGATCGTCTGAACCTTGTGAACAATCTTTAAACTCCAAATCTTCATCTCTAAGACACCTTCTAGCTTTCCTATCTCTTTCGACGGTTCTCTCGTCTCTCCTGTTGACAATATAAACATCCTTAGCATTAACATAAACAAAAAAAATGTCTTGGAAACC
>JABUQX010001230.1:42500-61277 GCA_015478945.1 Trachelipus rathkii
CACAATTGTCAATTCTAACAGATTCAGCAGGATGACAATTGTTTTCATTTTCTTGCGGGAGTCCATTGATTCACCCATTGATTTTAGGTGTGTGTGGCGGATGCAAACATTGATCAATTGAAACATCCTCCTTGAAGTCACAAAGAGGGAGGCATTTCTTTTTAGCACCCCATACTCGACGATATAAAAGCCAAGCATTGACTACTGCCAGATCCATTAGATAGAAAAAGATTCGCATATACCACTTTTTAGACTTGAAATCTATTCTATAGAGCTCAATCAGCATGCCCTCCCATGAATTTATTGTACACGGTAATAACTTGTGGTTTAAGAATAGTGATGTTCTCTTTTTTTTTTTTACTATCCCATCTTCTCGCATCGCTCATTGAATATATACCGGCATATGTTAATAAAGCAGTGCACAGGTTTATTGTCGTACAATTTGATGGCTTTGCTGTTTTTCGTAGATTCAACTCTGGTCAAAACTACCTTTGCCTTCCTTTTGCAGTTGTTTTTCCTCCTTCAAACTGAAACCTCGTAGCCTATTTGGGCGGATAGTTGACAATATATAAATACCATCATCCTTCAACTTCTTTGCTAAACCTACTGAAGAGAACCAATTATCATAAGAAAACTTATAAATGGAATATTTAGGAATGCCTTCTGCTAGCCTCATAACGACGCTAGATGAAACTCCTAAACCAGAATCGTCTGCTTTACCAGTGTCGACTTCAAAATCATAAATGTAGCCACTTGCTCCCGCCCTTGTAAATAATATAATTTATAATTAACACCACTTATTTTGTTTCTTGGGGCTGTATTGTTTTAGTGTAATGCGAGCTTTCGTTGGAATAATTTGCTCGTCAATACATTGTTGCTCCTCTTGGGGTGTTATTTTGCAATTGTTTCTATATTGCATTTAAAAGTGGGACTAATTTTTGAAGTATCCTCGTGTGATGCTGGGTGGCTTTGTAGCTTTTTAGGCTGCCTGTAGTTCTGGGATGCGAAGACATTACTTCCCTTATATAATATATATACTAGTATATATATATATATATATATTATTATATATATTATATTATATATTATATATATATATAATAATATAATATAAATATATATATATTATACATTATTATAGATATATATATATATATATATATAATATATATATATTATATATATATATATAATTCATATATATTATTATATATGTATATTTATATATTTATAATACAATATATATATCTTATATATATTATATTATAATATTAATATATATATATATATGAATATAGTAGTATATTATATTATTATATCATATTATATATATATATATATATTATATATATACGTATACTATATATATATAATATGATATACATATATTTATATATATATATATATATATAGTACGTTAGTATATATATATTACTATATATTATATATATATAATTATATATATTATAGTATTATATGTATATATATATATACGTATAATCATATATATATATATATATTATATAGTATTATATATATATATATACTATAATATATATATATGACTATATATAATATATATATATATGTAAATAAATGATAGTTGGAGTAAATATCGATCTACTTGCAAAAGGCCTTTTACGCCGGATTTGCCAACATGGCTACAACCAACGCGTACTTACTTAGTTTACAGCATGACACTATTATTATATAAAATTAAACCCTACATATCTTGTAATTTGTTATAATGTCTAATTTGTAATGCCATTCATAAAAAATGTCCAAGTTACCATAAAAGGAAAAAAAATGATGCCAGTGACTATTTTGTGACAGATTTTTTGTAGTTAAAATCGGGACACACATAGTATTATTATATATATTATATATGTATAGTATATATATATATTATATAAATATTATAATATAGGTATATATATATATATATATCTATTATATTATTAATATATATATTTATATTATATATATATTAATATTATATATATATATATATATTATATATATTATATATATATTAATATATTATGATATATTTATTACTATATATATATATTATATTTATCTTATTATATATATAATAATATATTATTATATATATAATTTATATATATTATATTTATATAATATACTATATATAGTATATATATATAATTATATTATATATTGTATTATATTATATAGTATTATATTACAAAATACTTATATATAATAGTATATTATATATATATATATTATATATATATATATATATATATATAATATATATATATATATATTATATAATATATATAAATATATATAGTATATTATATATATATATATATATATATATATATATATATATATATATTTTTTTATCTTCAGTTACAGTATTTTTAGCTAGATGTAATTTTTTTCAGCAGTCTGGAGCAAGATTTAATTTACAATTGCAGAAACTCCATACATGTCTGCATCAAAATTTGATATTTGCTGGTTTAGTAGAATTCCTTTCAGAGTTTGAGGTTTGAGTTGGGATTTTTTCAGAAGTCCAGATCTTATTTACATTGAGAAATTTACGTTCTTGTGGGAGTCATTTGTTTCCAGGAAGACAAAGGATATATTGAAACTAGTGTGTGGCCCAGCACCGGATTTTTGCGTACCGCACCGCTCCGACCGGGAGGTCCCGCACCAGCACGCCCATCATTCTACCACCCGCCCGCCTCTTTTTTGCAATGCGCGTCTTCGCACCGCACCGAGAGCGAACCACAGCGACCGCACCGCACCGCACCTCACCAAAATTTGCACACCACGTGCCGCTCCAGCATTTGATCGACTGTTATATACTATTATAGTATATTAATTATATATATATATATAATATATATATATATAAATATAATATTAATTTTTATTTTTAAAATTATATTATATATATATATATATATACTATATATATATATATGATATATATATATATTATATATATATATATATATAATATAGTATATATATATATAAAATAATAATATAATAATATTAATAATTAAATAATAATAATATATAATAATAATAATTCAATTATAGTAAGAAGAAGGAAGAAGAAGAGAAAGTAGCGCTCCTGAACGATGAGATTGACCCCCATTGTTCAATATATTTGAGTCTTTAAAGACATCCCATTGGCCTCCAGTGCTCACAATAGTTCTTCCCTGTGCGCTCATATCCACGTTTCTCCCTTACATTGAGTAAGCGTATCCCTTATCAACCCCATAAAAATTACAATTACAGACAACACTTACCTCCTTAAAAATAAACGAAATTAAAAAAATGTATTAAACATGGCATCAGCTTGTATAATGATTATAAGCATTATAAGGGGTGGCTCCCATCACCATTAAAGGTCATTTGACGGCCTCCCAGGATTTGATGGAGTTGGATCCGTCACGGAATTGCCGGGCCTGTTTTGAGTCCTACGCGTCTCGCTTTCTTCATAACTTTCTGCAACCTTCTCGATTTAAAATTTAATTTCATTTTATTATTCTCCACCACCTCTTCCTCCTCTAAACCTCATCTTTTATGGAAGGGTGCACTCATGATCTTTACCTTCAACTAAACCAGTTAACCTTTGGCTTTAACTCTGCTTGTCTTGTTCTAGTGTTAAGTGTTATATGCCTTTAGGGAATTATTGTCTTTTCCTAAAATTCCAGAAACCATTGCAACTTATATTTAATCCCAAAATCGTGAAAAAAACATATTCTTCATAACACTAAAAAAAAAAAATATTATCAGTAGAAAATGGCTTACCCACTTACTGGTTCCATTTTCATCGATGGCTACCTTTCTGGACATTTTCAAAATTTTTTAGTTCTTAGCTTTGCTTCTTCCTCTTGCCATTTTCTTCTATAATATATATAATTCATCAGCATTAAAACTGCCGTTTTAATCTTAAAAGCTGAACTATTTGCTCAAAACTTTTGCTTCTATTTCCACCTTAAAACGATTCCAGTGATATTCCTTCTCCACCCTTTTAATTCATGTAAACCTACCATTCGTGAATTTAGTTTTTTTCAAAAGTTGTTTTATTTTCTGCTTTTTTCAGGGCTGGATAATAAATATAGAACGGCATATGGTTCTGATTGGATATCCTCTATAGCTCTCTAAATTGTATGCTTTCAGCTTGCATCTGCCTTGTTAAAATTATTCCCGTCTCGTGCCTTTTCTACTTTTGGCCTCCTTCTTGCTGGAAAGGACTGTCTCCTGTACAAAAAGAAGGGGGATCCAATTCTCAACCTCCACCCATCGCAAATAAATCTTTCAGCTTCTGTTTCTCTTATATAGTTTTCGAATTCTATCCTAGCACAGAAGGATTTGAAGACCTTTCAATTCTTTCTAATTCTTATCTCTGGTGATTGCTCTGTATGGCTTCGTTAAGAAGCGCTCTACTGGCGGACCTTCTTTCTGTTTTCTATTTCTTGATCCTTTTCTTCGGTATTTTTGGGTGAGTGCCACCGCTCATCCTTTCATACATATTCAAATAGGGGTGCAAACTCATTAGTTCTGTTTTACCCTAGCTCTTTTCTACTTTCATAAACGACTTCTTCGTCTTGACTACATTCACATATGCACTCATATGCCGACAATTTCACCCTTCATTATCCCCTCATTGATAGAACGTCGTGTTTAATAACAAATAAGCTCTCGCTAGGGAGGGCCACCCTCGGATCCAATTAGCATTCTCTAATCTTTCTCGAATTTCTTTTTTTGAAGCAATTGAGATCAAGCTGTTTTCAATTTACTCAAAAAACTCAGTCCATTCCTCCTCCTCCATGTCAAGGAAAATTTTTGAATGGCGAAATGAATATTCAGTCAAAAATAAATAAAAATAAATAAAATTATATCCTTACATTATAATAGTCCTAATATTACATAAAATATAGTGTAAAGAATAATCACTTCTTGGAGATACAGAAACCATAGAGTTTACTGCTAAAGTAGGGAAGCATTCAGATAAGATTAAGGATAATCTCTTAGTGTTATGGATCATAAAGATAGGAAAATGACGACGGGCGAATGGGGTCCAGTTCCCGGGAAACATCAATGAAAGATATAACGGAACAGATTGCGGGTATGGGCGACAGGCAAAATTTGCAGATGGGAGGAGGGTCCCGTGACATATAGTGACGTGAGTGATATTGGGGTGGCCAATATGGAGGCGTGCAAGTATCACCTCGTGTAATAGCTTTCGTCGGTGGGAGGAAGAAAACTCACCGATGATCGGCTTTATATTTCTAAGTTTCGCTCCCTACTGATCCCCTACTAAGCCTTGTCGGAGAGCAAGATAGTAATCAGTTGATGGGAGTAGGCTTTGTCGAATGGCATCCGGGAGGTACCTGTAACAGCTCCGAAAAGAAGAGGCCTTTTTTTTTGGCTTCTCTATCAGCGATTTCATTGCCAGTTACCCAGTCCAACATAGAATTATTTCTTTCTTACAGGAGTGAAGCAGCCGAAGAAATTGTTGTACAGCGAATAACATTGTGTTTTTAAAATAAGGGGTTTTAAGCGCTTGGAGCGCGCGGAGCGAATCGGAATAAATAACATAAGAGTGGTCTTGGTTAAGGAATAGAATTCGAGAAAGGGCAACCATTATAGCCATTAATTCTGCCATAAAAATTGAATCATGAGGGGGGGAGGGTATTTGAGAGGTTGCGTTCAGACACGCCCATACTGTCCCCTGTTTTAGAAACGTCAGTAAACACTGGAATAAATTCACCGCGAACTACGGAATGAGACAGAAATGAAGCTTTAACAATGGCACGCAGCGGTGGCTAGATTGGAGAGAAGATTAGGGCCAAACAAAATTGGTGGGATCGGGAAATAGTCAGAGATATACTTACCTTACTCGTAAGAGAAAGGCAGCACCTTTTGCAAAGGGATGTTAAGAAAATTAAGGATGTTATCAACTGTGTTTGCAAATTGCCAGAAATTAGTAATGTCTGAGGTCATCTCTGCAGTTCGAGGTTGTCAGAGGCACGGACGGTATTGGGATTTGAAAACGAAGATAATTTGTGCACATGATGTATTCCTTCGAAGAGAGAGTGTCATCACATTGGATTCAACTTCAAGGCTCACCCAGTGGTGATACGAATCGCCTAGTTTTGGATGGGATCTAACAGGTGTAGTAGAGTTGGGGAGGCCTCGCCTTACTACACCAGCCATAGCCAGCTTCGAAACGGATTAGCGGCGATATAAGATTGGTAAAAGGATCTTTGGTGATCACCCAAGATTTTAGGCGAGATGACGTACAGGCAAGCACGCGATGATAAGCGGTCATTCGCGAGGAGTTTTAAAATGCGGTGCGTACTGTTAAGTTAACCACTTTGACATGAGTTCCTAGAAATTTGGACTTGTGAAGTTACAGGAATTGGCGAAAACCATATAAGGTTAGGTTCGCTGGAAGAAGATGGCAGGTTCTTCTATTCCCTTTTATCTTGAAAGGCACTGCTGAAGTTTTGGTGGGAGAGAAATGGAAGCCAAGGGAGTTATCCCATTGTGAATTATTCTCAATAGCTAGTTGAAGTTTTCGTTCGAGAAAAGGCAGTCTGGCACCAGCTAAATATAGCGCAAGGCCATCAACATAGAGAGAAAATTGACCGTTGCTGGGATAGAAGTAACGATGCCATTAAATCCGAGAGCAAATACACTTAGAACACTACCCTACGGAACTACTTCATCCAGAGTTAAGTTATTGATTTACTGCTTAATTAGATGGGACAATGACATTCGTACATGTGAAAACCTTTTGGTTCTTACCTATTCACTTTTGTTAATTTTGGATTAAACCTCGGCATAGGATAACCAGTGTGGATCAAGCGTGCTTTGTACTAAACTCTCGTAAGTGATCCTACATCGTTAATTTTCTTGCTCCAAAAAATAACTTTTGTAAACCTGCCATTCCTACTAGTAGTTATGGAGCCACTTGGGCGACCACTTTTTTCTATATAAATGAATAGAGATATATTAGGGTTATATGGAGAATTGATAGCCCGAAGGGCTATCAATTCGACAAACAGACAAACCGAAGGTTTTGTCTTAATGTTATGTCTCATGTTTTTGCCCAGCGGGAGATTTATACGTTTGTGTATTTGTCTGTATTTGTCTGTGTTGTGTGTGTTTTGTGTGTGTTTGTATGTAGTATTATTTATTATTTTACTTCGTCGAAGAAGAGAAATTATTGATCACGAAGTGATCATAAATTTCGAGTTGTCTTGTGCTCCAAAAACTCTGACTCCGACTCCGGCTCCGACTCAGGCTCCGACTCCGACTCCGGCTCCGACTCCGGCTCAGCTTCTGAAGTTTTATTATTATTATTATTTTATTTATTATTTTATTATTTATTATTATATTATTTCATTATTTTCTTCATTATTATATATTTCGTTATTTTTTTCCACCCGTGGTTTTCTTCTTCGCAATCCAGTTCTAAGCTCCGAATAGTATATCTACAGGTTAGGTAATGACATTCGAATATAACAATACAATGTTGGTGTTCTTATTAAGAGGTTAATCGGGGTCATCAGAGTCTCGAACTATAAGATGGTCTATAAGGGACCGCTATAGGGTGTCTATGGATCCCTCCCAGAATGGGATGCCCACCCCAAACATTAAATATTGATGGTAGGTAAGCTGAACTTGATTGATACAGCCTTTTTAGATTGTATCTTAGGGTGTATACGGCGGTTAGAAATGACCGATGTATTGACCAATTCGGGGACAGCCCCACCGAAAATCTGAATTATTGACAATAGAATGATATGAAACTCGGATATCAACGCATTCTGGGGATGTATCTTAGAGACCCCGGGTGTAGAAAATGACTGGTGGGTGCCCCAGACGGGGGTACTCACCCCCCCCAAACCTGTAATATTGACATAGAACAACGAAACTTGATATTCAGACTTTTTAGGTTGTATCTTAGAAGTATCCAGGGTATAAAATGACCGATTTGGCCAAATTCGGGGACCAGCCCCCACCAATCTGAATATTTGACATAGAGATGATGAAACATCGGTAACAACCTTTCTGAGGATGTGACTTAGATGACCCCGGGTTTTGTAAAAATGACTGTGTGGTTGCCCAGAGCGGATACTCACCCAAAATCTGAATATTGACATAGGAACACGAACACGTGATATACAGCCTTTAGTAGGAGTTGTATCTTCAGATGTAATGCCGGGGTGAAAATGACCGAATTTTGACAAATTCGGGTGACCGAGTGCCGCACGAAACACTGAAATATTACCATAAGAATATGAAATGCGGAGTATAGCAACCTTCATAAGAGGATGATATCTTTAGATGAATACTGAGGTGTAAAATGACTGTGGGTGCCCAGACGGGATACTCACCCCAAAATTCTGAAAATTATTGAGCAAGAACAACCGAAACTTGACTATAGCGGCTTTTTAGGCGTTGAGTGTATCTTAGATGTCATCGGGTGGTAAAATGACGCGATGGTTGACCATAATATCGGACCAGCCGCCACAAGAAACTGAATATTGACCTAGAACGTGAAACTCCGGTTACAAGGCATACCATATGAGCTACTCACAAGTCACTATATGGGTTGGAAAGTAGCCGAATACAACACGTTTTCTAACATCATCAGCTGATGTTTTTACTATTAACATAGTAACATTTTAAGACAAAAAATTATCACGAGACCTTGGTATATATCTATAGCTGATCAATTGAATATATTGGCTAACATGACACAAAGTTTTTCATATTAATAAAATCAAACATCAGGGAATCATATGAACTTATGATATAATGTACACATCACAATTCCTAAACACATCTTATACCGACTAATTAGCAGTCAACATTTAAACAAGTTCAATACTTACAACTGGTGACATAAACTAACATTTGCATAGCAATACTTAACTTGATTCACACTTTTCCAAACATATCTTCTAACATATACATTATTATTTTTTGCGACGAACATCAGTAAACATTAACACGAACACTTATCAACAATCTTGTGTAGAATTATCATCTCCCTGCACCAACGAAAATTACCGTAACCAGCAAAGATTTCACATCACATAAAGCTAACATATCATAACCTGATGTAACAATTAGTAATGTAGATAACATCAATCGAAACATTACCCTAGCCTAAATAAATCGACTCAAACATTAGCAAAGTTCCATACTTAAAAGAGCAGTAAAGTATAACTACCGTTTGCATACAAAAAACGGTACCTATTTCATGACGTTTTCAGAAAATATCTCTGAAGCATTGTCGATACTTATTTTCGTAATTTAACACATGTAATATTTTGCATTCACCGTACCCCCCCTAATCTACATACTGAGCTATGAATATATCAGAGGGCTAAACAAATGGTTCAGCTTCAAATCTGGCAAGACGGAATTCATATTCGAAAAAAAACAATATAAGACAGTACACCGAAAAAACCTTACATACCGTTAAACAACGAGATAAACAAACTAACGGATTAAACAAAGTTCAATACTTAACAACAGTAAAGTAACTAGCAAAAACATATAGAACGTTGGCCTCTTCACATCTTGTTTTTCTTTTGGTTTTAAAAACTTTTTATTTATTTTAATATTATTTTCATGAAAAATTTTTTGTAATATTAAAAAAAACTTTTAGCTATTATGTTTGTCTTTCTTTAAAAATAAAGAAATGTGGTGAATTTGTTTCTGTAAAAGACTTTAATTTTACTTCTTATTTCTTTAAAAGCTTTGTTATTTTACAAAATTTTTTTCTTTTTATGTTGTTTTATGAGATAAAAAAATTGTGGTTCTTTACCCATACCCTAAAACGGTAAATCACTGAATCAGCTAAATCAACCCAGCCCTACCTTTCCCCCTTTACCCGTCGCCAAAGTTGTTCGATTCAGGCATTGATCCATATATGATGTATTGATTCTTAGTCATATTCAGATATTTGGATAAACATAAGCTACATCAAGCTTTTTCAAGTTACATCAGCTAACCTCGAATATGATGCTGACATAAACAAAGTTTTCACAACTCAATAAAGCTAACATTAACACTAACCTGATGTGAAAATATAATGTTATAACATCAACTCCTACATACCTTAAACACAAATAAGCAGAACTAACCATTAACAAAGTTCAATGACTTAATATCACAAGTAAGAAAGGGTAACTAGCCAAAACATATAGAACGTGGTGCCTTTTGTCACACTCGTTTTTTCTTTTTGTTTTATAAAGCATCTCCTTTTATATTATGTTTAACTTTATTTCTTTAAAACAACTTTTGTTTTAAAAAAACTGGTTTAGCTATTTTTAATTTTATTCTTCTAAAACTTTTAGTTTTTTTTTTTTTTTTTTAAAACTTTTTAGATTTTAACTTTATTTCTTGTAAGAACTTTTTGTTTTTAAACTTAAAGAATTTTTATTCTTTTTATTGTATAACGTAAAAAAATTTACATTTTTACAAAAACTAAAAAGTAAAAACAGTTAAGATTAACAAAGTTTTATAAGATCAATAAAGCTAACATAACCATACCTGATGGCAAGAATATATAATGTGACACTCACCCACTCCTAACACATTCTTAATACATGGAATAAAGCAGTCAACATTAACATAAGATATCGAATACTTGAACAACTGTCGACATAACTAACATTTACATACACATAGTAACTTATTACAGCATTTTTCCAAAACATTATCTCTAACATAGCATATTTTTTTGCCGAGAAGCAGATATGTGTTCTGATGCGTTTGGCAGTAAGTGAGGTTTATTGACAAACTAGTTAGCCACATTTTGAATTATTCATTTTACAGCGTAATACCGGCTACGAAGCATTGGGAGCGTAGTAACATTTTTGACACAAAAATTGTATCACAACCTCGATTGTATAATTTCTTGGTAAAATAGCAAGACCAGATGGCAGATGACGGGCGTAACGCTTGACGAAAGAATTGTCACATTTCTCAAGTAAATGCTAACTATCCATCTCCATCTTGGAACTATGAATGATAACGCAGCAATGGAGCAAAAAACCCGCCGTATTAGCATGACGCTTATGTATCCGGAAATGAAATGATTAACTTAAACTATTAGAGTTGCAGAAGTTTCATCTGAAAAGCAACGGCTAAATTAACTTTTTAGGGATGGCATGGACAATGCCTATACAGACGAAAACAATGTATGGAAGCTGGATGTGGTGTGGCGATGTTTGGGATAGGATGTGTTTGACTCAATATACAAGGTCGAGAAATTGTGATCGAACCACTCCTCCACTTGTCGAGAATTATTACGCATACCTATGATTCTTTGGTTTGGTTTGGGTTTTTCGAAGACATGACGTCGAATACCTAATGCATTCATTGTTACGGTTTCGTACTCTATACATATTCAACGTTGAATCTTCCTGAACAGTATAAACATTCAGCAAAAACTTTATCACCAACATTGGTTAATTTATTCTACGACCAGCGAAAGTTATGCCTTAGACGATATAAAGTTTGTTCATGCAGTTAGATAAAGCTAACATAGCATCAACCGAACTAGAGAAGAATTAATGCCCAAGACATTACATAACATCTTAAGCCAGGAATAAACTGTTAACATTTATACAAAGTTTACCACACCCTTAAACACCAGATAAGCACATTAGACATGAGTTAGTGCAAAAGCGTAACCCTCCCAAATCCCCTTACTTTTACTTTGAAGCATAACTCCTAAACTATTAACGTATACTCTTTACACTGAACATGTAGTAACACTTTAATAGCAAAAATAATTCTCACAAGTCATTGGTTAATTATCAGAGTACAGACCAGCGAAAGTATGCTAACCATAAAAAAGTTTCCACATGTAATAAAGCTAAAGCATAGGCATTCAACTGAACTAAGAAAATTAATGCCCAAAGACAAACATAACAAATCTTAAGCAGGAATAAAAACTGTTAACACTTAACAAAGTTTCCACACTTAACACCAGTAAAAGCACCTAACATGGTATGCAAAACGTTACCTAATCTTACTTTTTCAAGCATATCTCTAACATATATACGTTAATCTTACACTAACATAGTTAACATTTAGCAAAAATTTATTACAACATGGTTGATTATCATACAGACCAGCGAAAGTATGCAAACATAATAAAGTTATTTCACAATTCATCATTTCATAACCTGCGCATCAAGCTTGAAATACTAAGAAAATAATGCCAAAGACAAACATAACACATCTTAAGCTAGGATATATAAAACTGTTACATTACCAGGAGGTTCCAACCACTTAACACCATTAAAGGCAATACTAACATGGATATGCAAAACGTAACCTAATCTTACTTTTTCATGCATAACTCTAACATATTAACCTTAATCTTACACTAACATCGTAACATTTATCAAAAATTTATCACAAAAACATTGGGTAATTATCATACAGACCAGCGAAAGTATGCTAACAATAATAAAGTTTCCCACATTAATAACAAGTTTTACTGCATGCAAACGTGAACTAAGGAAAAATTAATGACCCAAAGAAAAAAACATAACACATTCTTAGAGCAGGATTAACCCTGTTAACATTACAAAGTTCCCACTATAACACCAATTAAAGCAAGCTTAAACATGGGTATGAAAACCGTAACCTAATTCTTACTTTTGTCAAAGCATAACTCTAAATATTACACGTTAATCTGTACAGTTAACATGGTTATGTTTAACAAATATTTACGACAACATTGGTTAATTATCATACAGACCAGCGACAAGTATGCTAACATAATCAAAGTTTCCACATTTTAATAAGGCTACACTAGATCAACTGAACTGAAGAAACCTATGCCTCCAAAGACAAACGATAACCACATCTTAAGCAGGGGAACGTAAGCAGTCAACATTAACAATGTTCCACACTTAACACCAATAAAGCAACTAACATTGCGTTAATGGCAAAACCGTAACCTAATCCTTACTTTTCAAGCTTTCCTAACTCTAAACCATTAAATTAACGTTAATCTATACACATACACAAAGTACACATTTAACGTAAAATTTCTCACAAAATTGGTTAATTATTTCATACAGAGCATGCGAAGTATTGCTAAGCTTGCGTAACAAAGTCTAATCCACATTCAATAAAGCTAACACTAGACCCGTGCGTAACCCATGAACTAGAAAATATACTGCACAAGCAAACCGTATCACAAGGCTTTATCACACAAAATAAACTGTTAACATTATACAAAGTTCCACCACTCAAAACCAGTAAAAGCAACTAACATGGTATGATGCAAAACGTACCTAATCTTACTTTTTCAAGACATAACTCTAACATATTAACGTTATTCTTACACTGACACAGTAACATTTAACTAAAATAATTTCTCACAACAATTAGTTAAATTTTATACTGAATCAACGAAATGCATACTCTAAACCATAAACAGATGTCCTTAACATTAATAAGCTAAACCGATAACATCATGATTGAACAGGAAATAATGGGTGCAACCGACAAACCTAACAGCATCTTACGACTTAAATAAACTTTAACATTAACAAAGTTCACACACTAATATCAGAATAAAGTACTAACTCTTACATACAAAAACGTAAACCTTTTCATAACTTTTCCACAGCAATATCTCTAGCCATGAATTAACGTTAATCTTTTACAATGACAAACGAGTTAACATTTTATACAAAAAATGGTGTCATAACCTATACCTAACCTCATAATACCTAACGAGTATAATACGAATGAGAGCTAAAGTTATAGCACTTATCTCTTTAGACTCCGCGCTCCTTTCAGAAATTACCAATCCTCTAAACATGAAAAATGATTTACGCTTATAACTATTTGCGCATAAAGATGATGCTAATACTTATTAATGTTGACCCCCTCTGCCGAGAATACAAGTCAATGATTAGCAAGTGCCCTCCTCGGTTTACGAATTAGAATATAAAAATGGACACATCGTTGGAAAATAACGAAACTCCTCGATGAAGATATCAACAACAAAGCGTAGGAGGCATGCAGGGAATGTCATCATATCAAAGCACCAGCGAAAAACTATCTTACTGAAGAAAGAATAGTGTATAAACTCCCCTTAAATGTATGAGATTCTTTCTATTCACCCAATCAGAAGAAAAGGTCCAAAACAAGAACTACGACTACGAGATGAACCATATCAGTTCAAAGGGTATATATCTCTCGTTCGACAACAACAACAACAACAACAACAACAACAACACAACTAACATGTAGCAAGATAAGCTTCTTTGTTATAACTAACCATTGATAATTATCATACTGATCATCGAATATACTCCCCTAGCGTAATAAAGGTTTCCACATTCAATTAAAGCTACAATTGAGATTGTAACATGAATCTTAAGAAAATAATTGTACAAGCGAATCAGAACCTGACTACACCTTAAGCCCGAATAACTTTGTTATCATTTAACAAAGTACCATTACTGCAAAGTAAGTAACTAACATGACATGCAACACGGTAACCTATCTCACACTTTTTTCAAGCATTCTCTAATTCATGGTCAATTCATTAATTTTATTTTTTAGGCAGCTGCATTCTCTGCTTTAAATAGTTCATAAAGTGCTCATTTGATAAAAATGCATCAGTAGGTATCAAAGGGTTAAGGAATTATATAACCTTTGCAATTACTGTTATAATTATATGACATTTTCGTCTCCTCTGGCAACGGTGCATCATACAGAGGTGATTTGGCAGCACTGTATAGATTAGAGAGCTGAGTTATATATATAAATCAGTGAGCTACTCGATGGGGTATTCTTAATCAAGAGCTCTCACGATCAACATTTTTAAGACACATTTCGCTAGATCCTGTTGTATCATTATCCGAGTTTTTTTTTTCAAATCAATACTTATTCAGCTAAGTAAGATTTTTTTTTTTTTATTATTTAATATATATTCTCATTTAAAAAATTTATTCCAGGCTAGTCCTTCAAGAATGAATCCCTCCGATAAGAAGAGAAAGACCACTATAGCAGACCCCATAACGCCATATCTCTGTTAGAGAAACTTAAAAAAGTCAATGGAAAGGCATACATATGAAGTAAAGGTTATGTTTTCATCAATACCATTTACTTTCATATGTATGCCTTTCGTTGAAGCAATCACCCGAATATGGTCGTGTAACGAAGTCATTGATGCTAATTACAAGCCTTTAACTATGATAGGATTCGTATGGAGGGTTGGAATCATTTCAGCTTTTGACGATGATCCAGTCCACCTTGACCGGAGAAATAACTATGTAAACATCCAGTGTACGATTGGGAATATGATTAGCAATATTGCGGTGAAGAGATAGACGAGACGCTTTTACAGATTTAACCTTTTCCTTTAAGCTATCATGAACACAGGTACATGATTGAGTTAAAGGAAAGGTAATACTGTAAAACGATGCATTCTGAAGCTCCAAAATTCTTAGTTTCAAACATCGTACATTAGTAAAGTTCATCTACAAGAAGGTGCTGTAGGCTGTGCTTTCAAAGCTAATGTTCATTTTAGTTTTAAATGTTCCATGTGTCAGTGTTGAAGATTATACGTTAATATGTTAGAGTTATGCATGAAAAAGTAAGATTGGGTTACGTTTTGCATACCATGTTAGTTGCTTTACTGCTGTTATTTGAGTTGTGGAACTTTGTTAATGTTAACAGTTATTTGTGTGTATGTGATAGGTTTTGTCTTTGTGCATTAATTTTCTTTAGTTAGTTACGCTTATGTTAGGCTCTCTATGATGTAGGAAAACTTTGTCTACCGTTAGGCATACTTCCGCAGCTCTGTATGATATTAACCCTAATGTTGTGAAGAAATTTTTAGCTTAATGTTACTGTGTTAGTGTAAGATTAAACGTTAATATGTTAGAGTTATGCTTGAAAAGTAAGATTAGACGGGTTACGTTTGCATACATGTTAGCTTGCTTTTTGGTGCTTAAAGTGTGGAAACTTTGTTAAATGTTGACTGGCTTATTCTGCTTTAAGATCGTGGTTTATGTTTGTCTTTGGGCATTACTTTCTTAGTTCAGTTGATGCTATGTTAGGCATTTATTAATGTGGGAAACTTCTATTATGGTTAGCAATACCTTTCGTCTGGTCTGTATGATGATTAACCAATGTTGTGAATTATTTTGCTAATTATGATTACATTGCCATTAGTGTTAAGATTAACAGATTAATATGTTAGACGTTATGCTTGAAAATTTAAGTAAGATAAGGTTACGTTTTGCATACATGTTACGTTGCTGTTATGAGTTGTTTAATGTGGATACCTTGGTACATCTTTTGTGTATCAATGATATAGACAGTTACATTTTCCCTTGGCTTAATTAATGTGTTATGTTGTTCTTTGAGGCATTATTTTCTTTAGTTTCAAAGATTAGATGCTATGTTAGCTTTATTTATCATATTATTATTTATTGTAATAACTATTTATTATTATTATGTAGCATACTGTTCGTACTGTAGTTCTGTGTATGCATTAATATGAAACCATTTGATTGTGTAAATTTTTGGCTATTAAAATGTTACTATGTTTAATAAGTTACTTGGATAAGATTAATTTCGATTAATATGTATAGGTTATCTTGAAAAGTAAGATTTAGATATACGTATTTGTTACATTTACCTGTTAAGTTTGCTTTATATTTAGGTGTTAAGTTGTGGAACTTTGTTTTTAATGTTAACTGTTATATTCCTGACTTAAGATGTGATTATGTCTTGTCTTTGAGCATTATATTTTACTATAGTTCGGTTGTAATGCTAATATGATTAGCTCTATTTAAGTGTAACTTTATTATGTTAGAGCATATTCGTTGATCTGTATGATAATTAAACAATGTTGTGATAAATTTTTGCTCTAAATTGATTACTATGTTAGTGTGGAAGATTAACGTATATTTATGTTAGAGGTACGAAAACCAAACAAGAATCATTAAGGTTATTGGCGTAAATTTGTTACCTTCGATAAAACGAATAACACAAGAGATCATAAGTGTATTGACAGTAAATATTTTCGAAAAGTGGGAGGAGTCTGAACAGTTTCTCGACTTGTATTTGATAAACTCTAGTGAAACTATGAATCAACAATCAGTCTTCATAACAACTGTTTCGTTCTTCGGTTATGCATCTGTTAGTTGAAACTTTAGTGTTGTTAAGTATGAAACTATGTTAATGTTGTTAGCTATTCATTCGATCATAAGGGGATATGTTATAGGGTTTTGGATCATTGATGCGTTATCCTATTCCTAGTTAGGATAAGGTATTTAAGAATAGCCTTATAGTTGATGTGAAAAATCTTTGTCAGCTTCAGCGTATAGCGTATTTTCGTTTTGTCAGTTATAAGATATTTATATACACAAGGAATTGTTGATAAAATTTTTTGTTAAATTGTATTACTATGCTTCGTTTAGCATAAAAAGAATAATAATGCTATGTAGGGGACTAGAAGATAATAAAAAGTGTGAATAAAGTTCGTATTTGTATGTAAATGTTAGTTATGTCACAGTTGATAAATTTATTAGACTTTGTTAAATGTTTAGAGGCTGCTTAAATTCATGTTATAAGTGTAGTTTAGGATTATGAGTGTACAATATATAGTTTACTGGACATCGGAGGATATATGATCTTGTTAAGGACTTTATTTGATGTAATGAAATGATTTATATATATATTTACTGTATTTACTGTTTAGTTTATGTAAAAAATGTAAATTTTTAATGCTTTTATCAAAATATTTTAAACATAAAAAAAAAAGAGTAATTTTTTTTAGTAAAAACACAAAAGCTTTTTAAAAGGAAATAAAGTTTAAAAATTAGGAGAAGTTTTTTAAAATAAAAAAACTAAACAAAAAAATTTTATAAAGGATTATTATAAAATTAAAAATAGCTAAGAGTTTTTTAAAAAAACTGATGACAGAAATAAAGTTAATGAAATAATAGTTTAAACAAAAAGAAAAAAAGATGAAAGGCACGTTATATATGTTTTGCTTAGTTACTTTTACTTTGTTTAAGTAATTTGAACTTGTTAATGTTAGATTGTTTATTCGTAGTTTAAGGTTAGGTTAGGGTTGTATGATTATACTGTATATTCTTTTAACATCGAGTATTAATGTATAAATATATTAAGCTTTATTTGGATGTGAAAATTTTTGTTGACGGCTTGACATGTATATTAGAGAGTTAGTATTAAAATAAGAACATATTAATATTCTTCGTTATGTTTATTCAAATGATACTCGAAATATGACTGGAGTACAACAGATCAATAGATCAATACCCCAATAGATCAGGCGTTGGGACGGGAGAACCATAGGGGGGGGAGGTAGGGGGTGTTTGCCATTTACTGAATTCAAGTTGATATATTTACCGTTTTAGGGATAATGTAAAGAAACACAATTTTTTTTTTAGTCAATAAAGATATCAATAAAGAAAAGAGAATGAGAGGAATTTTTAGTAAAGACCTCAAAGTTAGTTTCATAAATATAAAGGTTTTTAAATTTAAAAGTTTTTTAAAAAAAAAAAAAAAAAAAGAAATTTGATAAAAGCGTGAATTTTGAGACTAACTAAAAGTTTTTTAAAAGAAGCAATTTTAAATAAACATTAAAGTTGCTATAAATAAATACAAGTTTTTAAAACAAAAAGAAAACCAAAGATGTGGAGAAAGGGGCAGAACGGGATAGATCTATATAGTATTATGACTAGT
>JABUQX010001231.1:0-5000 GCA_015478945.1 Trachelipus rathkii
GCGAGAGAGACTTAATATTGGCCATTAAAATCGGAAAGAAGATATGTTGTAATAGAGATTGGCCATCCTCGTTTCTATATTTACATCTCAATTAATCCTTCTTCATTTACAAACATTAACTTCTTATATTTTTAATGCAATAGGTTTACAAACAAACTTTCGGCCTGAGTATGGGATTCCCACTGTCTCCCATACTCAGTAACAAATATAATGGAACTAACAGAAATTTTATCATATTTTACCGCACCCTTTAATTAAACCATTAGTTTTATGGATTAGATATGTAGATTACATTTTGTCTCCCTCCCTCACAACACCACCCTATTGATGTCCTAAAACTATATTAACCTCTATTGCATACATTCAGTTTCACATGGAAAAATCAACTTTGCAATTTACTAATATTATAGAAAACCAACATTCACACACTATATACATTGTTGGCTATTAATCATTCCCCAAACACAAAATTTGCTGTTCTGTCATCTCTATCTCTCTCCGTGCTTTTCGTATATGCTCTCGCCCTCTTCTAGCACAAGAAACTAAATACATCCACAATACTTTCAAATCACTTTACTATCCTGAGTTTTTCATCACAAAAGCATTTAACAAAGCAAAAAAGAGGTACTATAGCACCTTTCCCCCGAAAAATAGCAACACCTCCTTTTTACCAATCCTCAATTACCATTATATTCGTTAAAACAAATATTACCAAAAAATATTACCCTCATTCCATCAAATAACATCACCTTAAAAAACATTCTCAAACCCCCAAAACGAAAAGAAAATCTCCCCCAAAGCTGTATATATCACATCCCCTGCAATACTTGCAATAAAACATATATAGGTGAAACCATAGATTTGCAAAGAAGAAAAAATCAACATACAGTTGACCTGCACAGGAAGTAACAATTCATCTTTCATAATTCTTTCTTCTTTCACAGGCCACTCTATCAATATCAACAATATAAAGATGATCAGAAATATCATTTACACGAACCATCGCAAAATCATGGAATCCTTTTGCATTTATAATAGTAACAACTACAATAAGCATCCCGGTGAAGTTAAGATAGATTTTATACAAAATGAATATCTGAAAACATCAAAATATTTCAAAAACACCATGAAGAAAATAGCAGACCAACTGAAACACATTTGAACTGATGAAGATCAAGAAAGAAATCCAGTCCCCTTAGCCTGAAGAGGTCTCGCGTGTCGGGACGAAAATTAGCTTTCCTTTTTAAAATTTATTTCATTAAAAAAGTGTCTTTAACAATGTTTTTAATTGTGTACATTTAGTATAAAATGAAGTGACAGTACAGCATCAAACACTAAAAAAGAATCCCAAGGGCCTCCTCTTAAAAGTCATATATATCTATATATATATATATAATATATAGTATATATATATATATAGTTAGTATATATATATATAGTATATATATATATATATATAATACATATATATATATAAAATATATATATATATATATATATATATATATATATATATATATATATATATATATATATATATATATTAATTCAATTAAATAAATAATTTTGAAAAGAGATTTCGGAAAAATATTTAATTTTTTGAGAAGATTTTAATAATAAATAATAAATACATTATTATAGTTTAACAATTATATTTATTTCCTTTTCCGAATTCGTTTGATATATAAATTTCGAATATTTTTATGTTAAAACTCGGAAAAATTATAATTTGGCCTCAATTTTAATTTGAAATCATAGTAAATACCAAAAAAAAATTGATTATATTTAGGTATGTTTATATATTTTGCATCAATTTATAACAAAGGAGTAATGGAATTAAAATATATTTTTTTATTTGTTTGATTTAACCTCTATTATTTAGTGTAAATTTACAGTTAACCCCGGTAGAAAAACCCGGTTTTTCCTGATTTTTGGGCCGGGGGGCCGGGGCCCGTCTGTTCCTAACTTACGAATAAACAGGTTTCATTAACAAGAGTATCTAAAGCAACACATCACCTTCCGAGAGAAAACCCAGGAGGATGCGCCCCTTGAAAGGGTGTGAAATCTGAGAGGGGTGATCACCCCGAAGGGGTGTAAGTGGGCTTTGGGCTTTCGATAGTGTAACATGCATGTACCATTATTATCGAAATGATACTCGAAATGCGACGTAAATCAATAGTGTTAATGAAAAATTAAAACTGATATGTTAGAGAATATGCTTGGAAAAGTGTGAAAGGTACGTTTATTGTGGGCGCTGTGGCTAGGTACTTACTCTGTAATTATGGGAGCTTTGTTAATATTATAGTTTATTCTTGCTAGGTGTGTTAGGTTTTGTCATTGTACATTATATTTGTGTTCTGTAATGTTATGTTAGCTTCTTATTAATGTGAAAACAATGTTACGTTGAGCATATATTCGTTGGTTAGTAATAAAGAACTTATTTTTGTACTATGTTTTCCGAAATGATACTCGATATGTGACCTGAATCATTTGATCAATAGATCAAAAGGTCATGGATGGGTGGGTAGGGAGGGACTGGGAGGGGTCGGGTGGTTTGATTTACTGATTTACTGCTTTAAATTCGGTAAACTATTACACTTTACTATGAATATTTTTTTCAAAGAATTATTTTTAGGTTAAGGTGTTTGGATAAAAGTCCGTCATTTTTATGTTATGTTTGGATTAAAACTTTGGTATTGTATATATATATATATTGTGGGGATTATGATATTTTAGGTAAGGTATATGATAAATTTTTGTTAAATATTACTAATATAATGTAGAAAACTTTGTTACGCTAGCATATATTTGTTGGTCTGTATGATAATAGGAAAGGTTATGATACATATTTGCTAAATGTTACTGTCAGTGTAAGATTAACGTTAATGATGTTTTAGGGATATGCGTTACGTTTTGTACGGAGTGTTAGCTACTTTACTGATATTAAGTGTGGACCTTCGTTAATGTTAACGGTTTATTCGAGTGTAGGTTGTGTTAGGTTTGTCGTTGTACATTATTTTTCTTAGTTCATGTTACGTGCTATGTTGCTTTATTGATGTGGAAACTTTTATTACGTAGCGTATATTCATTAACTAGTATGATAATTACGTTTGTTTAAGGTGTGAAAACTTGTTAATGTTACCAGTTTATTCGCTTAATAAGTTGTATTTAGGTTTTGTTGTTGTACATTATCTTCTTAGTCATCGGCTGATGCTATTTAGCTTTATTAATGTGAAACGTTGTTACGTTAGAATATATTCGTTTGTTAGTGTTTAAAGAATTTGTTTTCATGTTATGTTTAACCTAAATGGTACTCAAAATACGAGTTGAATCAATAGACCAGTGGTTAAGTTGTTAATGAATAGTTTGTTATTTGTCTGGTTGTTGATGTGGTAAGAATGTTATATTATTAGTTTAGCTTTACAGAGGATAAAACTTTACTATGTTTGTTTTTATCCGTTAGGTATTATGGTACTTTTTTAAGATTATGGTGAACCTTTTGTTAAATATTACCATGTATGTAAAATTAACATTGATATGTTAGAGATATGCTTGACAAAGCGTGACTAGGTTACGTTTTTGTACGCTATGTTATTACTTTACGTTTGAGGTGCGGCTGGTTTACAGTTTATTCGCATCGTAAGTTGTGGTAGGTTTTTGTTGTTGTAAATTAAATATACGGATCTAGGGTACGCAAACATGAAATTTTAGTAAAAAAAATATCTTTGAAATCAATAGATGCAATAGATCAATAGATCAATAGAACAATAGATCAATGAATCACGGATGGATATGAGGGTAGTTGGATGGTTTAGTTAAACTGATTTACTGATTTAGGGTATATAAAACATGATAATTTTATTAAAAATATGACCTGAATCAATAGATCAATAGATCAATAGATCAATAGATCACAGATGGACATGAGGGTGGTCGGATGGTTTGATTTACTAATTTACTGATCTAGGGTATGTAAAACATGATACTTTTAGTAAAAATATGACCTGAATCAATAGATCACGGAAGGCTGAGGAGGGCAGTTTGATTTACTGTTTTTACTGATTTACTGCTATAGGTATTAAAACGTAAATTTGTAAAGCTATAACATAAAAAAGATAAGAAATTTTATTTATATTATTTATTTATTATTTTTAATTTTTTTTTCTTGATGGTTCTGAAACCATTATTTTCGAAATCTATAGACTCGATAACATATATAAAGACACCAACATTGTTGTTATACTAATGTTTATTAACTATGCATCGCATCGGCTCCAGCACCGGTGCCGGTACCGACTCTGAATCCTTCTCCTACTCCTCCTTCCTTATTCTTCTTCCTTCCTCCTTCCTTTTTTTCCTCCTCCTCCTTCCTTTGTTTTGCAATCCATGCATTTCTTCTTATTTTTTCAAATGGAGACCCCCTCCGGGGGGTTTCCTGGACTCCGAATACGATGACTCAACTCCTGACTCCGACTCCGACTCCGACTCCGACTCCGACTTCGACTCCGACTCCGACTCCGACTCCTCTATCCTATCTCCAAGTTTCAATCTTCTACGATTATTTTAATTTTTAAGGGGGAAGCGTCCTCCTTACGGGGGGACGCTGGGGTACGTAATCTGTCATCATATAGCTCACATCCAAATTTTAGCCCGATACGTTAAGCCTAACATGGTTTTCAGGACGAATTTGACCTTGGCGCTAAGGGCAACATCCACTTAGGGTGACCTACGGTCACCAAACTCGCCTGTGAATTCACTGTTCGATTGGGTAATCGTTAGCTTAAGCTATACTCGCGAATTGGGCGCGGCAAAAAGGGGGGGCGTTAAAAGCCGTTTTTTTTATATTTCACCTTCCACATCTCGAGGAGGAGGTAAGATCCCCTTATACATCCTAGAGACCTTGAAACTTATTACCTGTTTCGAGCTTAACCCAAACATAGATTATATTCCAAGTTTCAGACCTATAGCTCCTATACTTTTCGAGTAATCGCTGTTAGTTG